>JAVSBS010007230.1:897-25202 GCA_033124195.1 Coracias cyanogaster | reverse complement strand
ACCTGATTGTGGAATTGGGGGGGCTTGTCCAGGAGCAAATGGCGACTGGTGGTGTTTACATGCAGACCTTGCCTGGTTATGCTGGTCACTAGAGGACAGATATTTCTTCTGTCTAAAGGCTATTTGTGAATGTGTGATAGAGTTTTCTGTTGCTTTTAACTGAACCTCTCTCTTACAGACAACAATTAAAATGGCAGTAGAGTCACCTTTGCTCTCGTAGGGCTCCTGGCTCCAAGTGCCTGACTGAGCAGGAGTCGGGACCTGATGTTTCCAGACCCCTCACTGTTGTCCTTCCAATTCAAGAAGAGGCATTTCAGTGATGAGTGTGGGAGAAGCTTTTGTTCTCGTTACCCATGCTGTGTTTGTCCACAGAGAATATGGAACCCTTCTCCTAAGCAAGAATTTTAAAAAGTTTTGTTTAGTCTTAATTATTATTTACTATTATTATCTAATTTGCTTTTGTTTCGTGTGATTCTGAGTGAAGATAAAGTGCAGGAAAGGTCAGAGGCAAGACGTAATTCTGTCTGTGTGAGGAGAGGTTGTTTAAAAGACTTGTCTTTCTCCTTTTGCCACTGCCTGGTTGAACTTTTTCTATAATCTTCAGCAAGCAAGACTGTTTCTGGCAAGTAAGAGTAAATAAAACTACAGCAATTAGAACACTCATAATATGAGAAGTAAAAACATCACTTTTTCTTTCTTTCAGTCTATATATATCTATATAAACTACTGTATATACAGTAAGAGTGATGGCCATTGCAGTAGAAATACCATTTTGTTTGCCTTTTGATCATAAAAAAGAAGTGGGGGATTACTCTCCTAAAAGAAACTCATTATATTCTAGTTTGAGATAATTGATAATTCTTCTTTGTATCAGAGTTTTAACAGAGTTAAAACACATCAAACATGATCAAGCTACATTTATCAGCAGAAAACAGCTCAAGTAAAATTATTAAAAATCCTTTGAATTTCAAAGGTAGGAATACAGCGTGCTCCTTTGGTGTTTCACTTCATATGGTGATTCAGAATGATCTGCTTCCAGGCCTTGATCTTTGCATATTTATACTTGCTTTATTGGTGTTGGAGGTTTTGTTTGCATTTAATAATTATGCAGCTCAGAGTGGTTGTTGGATGCGGTTCTGGAAGTTTTGTAAAAATCGCAATTGGTTTGGACAGGCAAAGCCCACATATTGACAGTAGACACGCATTTGAAATCAATACATCACTCGTATGTGGGAAGCCTGGAGCAAAATCCTCAGGTGGGGTAAATCACCAGAACTCCTTTGACTTCTAGGAGATAAAGTTGATTTTCACCAGCTGGGAGTCTGGACTTTGTTTTGCTTTCCCGTTTGACTAAACGGAGCCAAAAGCAAAGGAAATGTTTTATAGATACATATTTTTTCCTGAAAAAGAAATTAAAAGACAAAAAAAAAAAAAAATCTGAGTGGGGATGGTAGTAAATGAGCATCTTTGAGTGGAACAAAGGAATAGAAGAGAGGGGCTAATTGTTTAATTAGTAAATGTCTGCTTGGTTAATGACATATTAATGAGTTTTTAAGACAGTCATATCATTTACCATGAAAGACCCATGTGCGTATCCCTGGATGTACTGTATAATTAAGTAATGTGACCCATAGGAGTTCATCATTTAAAAACCTGTCAGCTGTCTCCTGTTTGGTAGCAGATGAGTAAGCTCAGGAGGGGCTCACCACGAGCACTCACTTAGACTTTTAGGTCCAAAATATCTCCAAGACAGCCTGGATTAGGATTTGTCCAGCAGTCTAGTGGCTTCTTTGTTAAAAGTGAGGTGGTGAATCCCACAGACTTCTTCCTCTCAGCTCACTTCCATCATCTGCTGGAACTGAACAAGCAAAGCGCTTCTGGGAGGCGTTGACCCTGCACTGAGTCATGAGATTTACCCAGCACTGTTGGAGTTTATACTATTCTTTAGATACTTCATTGCTGTCAGTAAGAATTTATGCTGGTTGTAGATGCACTAACAAAGTGTACTGTCCTCCTAAAGAATCCTTCTGGCTCTGCTAACAATGTATATAGCCCTGAAAAAATTTTCCTCCCTCATTCTCCCCCACCCCACTTCAGGGCAGCAGTAGCCTAGGTTTGGATTCTTTGGGGTTTTTTAATCACTAAATGTATTCTGCACCCTTTTCATATTTGAATAGCGCTTTGTAGAGTTTTGCAGCAAACTCCTTCCTGCTTATATTCCTTTAGCTTTTAAAAAAAGTGTACGTTAGAAAAGACGCAGGTATCGGAAGCTGCTTGCCTTCACCTTCAAAGGTGGGTACAAATGTCAGGATCACTGACGCTGCTTTTAATGCAGAGAATCCCAATACAGCACACAGAGAGTTGGACAGGTCTGACTCTGCCGTGCTGTTGTATTGGTCGTTTGGAGGCTGGCCCTGAAGAGAGCATGGACAGAAAGGGCTTTGGGTGCTGTAACACGTGCTTCGTAATTAACAGTAATATCAGTGTGGGGAAAATCATTAAGGAAGGTTGAGACTATTTTTCATTTCTGTGTTAAACTTTTTCAAGTTCATTTTTTCCAATTATTTTAGTTCACAGGACACAAATTTTGCAAAAATTTGCAGGTAATGTCTAAGAAAATATTCTAGTTCTAGAAGCAGGTTTTAGTCACAATTGGTAAAAGTTGTTTTTCTAGTTTCCATAACAATAAATACACTTATGTGACAGAAGAATATTTCCGGGAGTTGTAAAGTGAGAACTGTGGCTTATCGTGAGTCTCCAGGTAACTGGGAACTGGATGTGTTTTGAGGTTCCCCTTTCTAGGGGACCCCTTCTAGTCTCTTCAAGTTTGGAAATGAAATGGAAATAGATAAAAGGGCTAAGTTGTATGGCTCAGGTGTCAGCAGCCGAAGAAGGGATTACACCACCTCCATAACACAAATCAGCACAAGCGCTGCTACCTCAGAGGCAGCGATGACTGACAGGGCGGCAGAAGCAGCTAAACAGATAATTTATCCAAATCACTACTAACTCAGGCTCATTCTCATAGTCTGGTATTGCCCTCTGGGTTGTGCTTTTTGAAAGGCATTGCTCTGTCATAGTTATTTTCTTTTTTTAAGCTTTTGCAAGCAAATAGCAGGCTGTTGGAGAATTCCAAGTATGGGCACTTCCCTAGGATGGGCATTGAGCACCGCATGTAACTCTTGCCTCACATCTATGCACAAGCAGAAATAGCAGAGTGCTTGGTCAAATACCTGTCCGAGCACAGTGTAGAGGCCACAGAAAGAAATAATCTAGAACTGACACATTTTTAATTCTTTTTCCCATTTGTGTTTTTGGCAATGAGAAGTACCGTTGTTCCTAATAGATGAAGTTTGAAAGCAAATATTACACACCGACTAAGGGCTTAATTCTGATCTCTCCCTTCTGCAAGTGTGTATCATTAATGATTCATTGCATATTTTGAATAATAAGCTGTCTGTGTAGTGGAGGGCAGAGCACAGTCCTGGGAGACTATTGCATGTGTGATGCATTACGAATTATATTGAGAATGTGTAACTTATTAAAGCAGTTATCCTGGGTTAAGTCACTGTTGGGGTGTATGTGTGCATATTTATCTGAAAATCAGGGGAAATTAAAAAGGGATCTTAGAGAAGGGAAAGAGACTGTGGAAATACAAATTTAAGGAAAAGCTTTTTTTTAAAAAAAAAAAGACATGAAGCATGACCTTCAACTCCTGAGTTAATAACATTCAGCAAAACTGAGAAAATGCATTTGTTTGCCTATTCTAGTTAGTTTAGGTTCTTTTATCTGTTTGCAGGGTAATCTCCACCTTGTAAAATGAATGTGAAAATTAAGTGACTTCGGCAACAACCTGCTTTCCTGAAATGATAAGCATAATGAAAAATGAATGATACTCTATTTGGCTCTAAAACATACTCCTTTATAAAAGCACAAGCAGAACTTTAGAAAGTTGCTATGCGTATCATCTGTATGTAAACGTGCACTGAGTGTTCCATATATGTATAATTTACACACCCATCAGACTGTCAAAATGTTTGTCCTCTTATTTTCAAGTCGGTGTGGTTTAAAGTAAAACTGAAACAAAATCCCCTGAAGTCCCTTTCCTTGATTTTTTCTCTCTCAACATAAAGTGAAGAGTTACAAGTCTGTCCTAGCTGAGTGGCCTCCTTGTATGTACTGCATAGCCTGTTAGGAGCACGCTTATGCAATGTTATTCTACATTCTATTTTACTTTAAATGTATTTCATCATACTATAATTATGCGTATTATGGCTATGATACCTATTACGATTATGCGATACAAAGCTTCCAAACTAAATCCTGGCATGGCTGAGGCTGTTTCACACTCTCAAGTCAGGAAATGAAAAAATTCCAGCTCTAACAGTATTATTTTCCTATATTCTACACATACAGAAAAATCTATACCTCCAAGACAATGCTGTTTCTAAGAAATAGCTCCCATTTTTAAACTCTTTATTTAAAACTGTCAGCCTACTTCAGAAATGTAGCAGGGTTGCCGTGTCCGGATAGGAAGGTGAAGGTTCTTCTGCTTTCTCCCTGTTGATGACTGACAGTGAGACTGAAGGAAAACAGAAGGGAGGCTGAGAAACAAGCACCAAATACAATGACTGCCTGTTGTCCTTTTACCTCCCATCCATGCCTCCCGGTCTCTAACCTCTTTTCAAGCACTGGCAGGAACGTTATTTATAAACAAGACTGAGGCATATGGGACGTGGGGCTTGGTCCAACATTACACGTGTACCTTGAAGACTGTTGCTAGCCACAAGTAGGGTGTTGTAGGTACATTGTACAAGTCTAGTAATTGCGTGAAGAATGTATCTGATGGAGGGCTTCACTGACAGGGTGGAACTGTGAGAAGTTTGTACTGAAGCAGGGATAGTTTGTTTCTCTATTGATGCTCCTCTTTTCTAGTTCAGTTTCTGTATTGGGAATACTGGGGATAAATAGTAGCTACACACTGGCATGTGTAGATGTATTACATTTGCTTCGAGTGTATCTTATTGTCTGTAATGCGTGCGATATACACGTATAATAGAAAAGTAAAAAAATCCAATTGTGTGTACAGTGTAGTAACTAGAGTGTTGTCTGTGCTGGGAGGAAGGAAGGAGGGTTATTTGATCTGTGTTTTAAGAGAAAGTGATACTGTGAAGTTGTCTAACTTTGTAAGCTTTTCCTTTGAGGGAGATGTGTGTGCAATCTGCGTGCCTGGCTAGCTCTTTGATGATAAATTTGGACTCAGTTTTTAGTCAACTACAAGGTGGTGCCAAAAGCATTGGCATCTGTTTTAGAAAATTGGCAGAGTTTCCTTGGCTGCACATTTCTTTATCCTGTCTCATTACTTTACTCCTATCAGCTTTTACCTGCATGAAGAAGGACCAAAAGAAAAAGGCAAGAAAACCCTTTAAAACTTAAGTAGCTATTACAACAACAGAGCCAAAACCACTCAGGGTGAAGATTCTATAATTTCCACTCTTTACACATACTAGGTGCAATCAAACAACTTGAAGCAATAACACAGGGGGAAATATGTTTTACATAACTTGACTTCCAAATAGCGATTATCCCTTCAAGGCTATTTGTTTTCCCAAGAATCCTGCTGATTATAGGCTCTGTGTTAAACCTGTTTCAGATGATAACCTAGCTAAACCCTGGCTTCCCTTCCATGGACCACATCATGGGTGTTAGGAATGAGCAGGAATTACGGGTTTCTTTGGCATGCAGAAATGCTGTCTTAAACCAGTTCCACGAGATCACAAAAGATCAGTTGAAAGCCTAGTAGCTTAAGTCCAGTAGCAGGAACCTTGTTGACTTGAGCAGCCACACGTCACCTCTAGCATTTGCAAGTGATTCTGCTGGTTGGCTGTATGTGACCTGAGATCCAAAGAACAACCCTGGTTTTCTTTTATAGTGAACACATTCATGGTTGTGGTTTTGGTTTTGCTTCTTAGCACGCCGCTCCCTAAGATTGCACAAAATATAAGGTGGAGTTGTGTTCTGTTCTGACATAATAGATGGGAGATGCCTGCTCTTAATCTATAAATCATCATCCAAGTATATCTGAAACCATCCAAGCAGACCTGAAGCCATGAGATCCTAGAAAGCTGTCGAGAATCTAGCCTCTGTCCTTTATAGTAGTGTGTAGTCCCAAGGGAAATCACATTGCCATGTCATGCCCGTTGCTGCTGTCTTTGGGCCAGCAAAGGCTAGATGTTCCTAGGAGAAGAAATAGCTCTGTTTTGCTTGTAAGCAGATCGTTCTGCTTGTGGAGCTGTCACTGCAAAGCAGCCTGGCTTCTTAGTGCAAGCAGCAACAGCCCTCCCGAGCCTGAGTGGAAGATGCTTCTTGACTGGCTCTCCTTCTGTTGACAGCCCAAATCCCTCTTCAGCTGCATTTCCTAAGCCTGTCTCGCGTAGAATTGGTGATGTTTGAAGGAAGCTATTTTGGAAAGAAATTCTCGGTGCTCATCAGTTCCTGGAAACTGCAGGTTTCTCCAGCAGCTCTTGTCTTGGGTATGAGGGTTTTTCTCCTAGTCACTCTTCGTTCTGCCCTTTCCCTCTTGCTGTCCTGCAGACTTGAGGAACGGGGTGGAAACTTTTCACTCTTTCCCCCAGATTCCACAAGGTGACATTTGATGCTTAGTGCACAATTCCCTCCCCCTGATCTTTCATCTGCCTGTTTCTTAAGACAGAATTACTGAGAAGAGAGTTTTGTGTCAGGAAGGTCAAAGTGTTAACTTTAAGGGGTATCAGTTGCAATTGGATGGCAGCCCAGGAGGAGGATCTCTTTAATGGGGTGGAATAAGAAACTTACTTTTAGTCTGCTTAAAATTAATACTTTAAAACATGTGCTCCAAGGAATCAGTCTTTGATTTAGAATATTTTGTCTCCTAGTTTTCTGAACATGCAGGACTTAGATCTTTCTATGATGAAACTTTTTAGCAGATGAGAATTCCTCTGAATTTGAGTTTTCCTTTGTGTTTAACCTCAGCTGAAGAGGGGTACAGCTGGGGATTTTTTCTGAGCTTTTTGGTGTTTGCTGGATCTGTGTCACATTCTTCTTTGCTCATCTTTATTTCATACTGACTGATAGCTAGAAATTATCTCTGAAAGGAGCATGGAAATGGTCCTTGTTCACTTGGTTAGCCAGGCTGGGGACGTGCTGAAGCAGGAACTCCTCAGTCACAGCAGCACAAAAAGTGGAACTGTTGGTCTCTTGAAAGGAAAAAAAGCAGGTTTTCTTAATGCAAAGTTTCTCTGTTGTTTTCTTCTCTCATAGATGTGCATGGTCCATTTTTTAGTTGTATCTTTAATTATTCTATGATCTTGTAGACAGTTCCTGAAGAATGAATTTGTAGAAGATGCAGGTGTGGATAAAAACTACTCAGAAACAGATTAAAATTACAAAAACTTACCTGAAGGCTAATATTCTCTGACAGAAGTTTGTCTGTATTCAACCCCCCCAAACTCCCAAATAAGAAGCTCAGATGAAGCAAAGCTAGTAAATTTTAAAGGGATATAGTCAATATAAAATGTAACATCTTTAGATGAGAACTAATTTGTAGTTTGTACATAACCAAGTTGCTTAATTGAAGCTGGCATCCCACCATCCCAAGGAAAGATGGATAGCTCAGCAGTGGGTGTGTCTTCTGCTTGCTGAACTCCAGACTTTACAATCACTCTTTTATGCCTAAAGCTCTGGGCGAGATATCGTTGCTGTCTACATCAGGAAATAAAAACCAGGAAGAAAAAAAGAACAACATTGGCATAAGAGTAAATGGGTGTAAACGAGCTATAAATTCTTCAAGATGGAAATTAGATGGAAGTTTCTGTTCCGTTTGAGAAATGAGGTTCTGGAACGTCTCTCTTTTGGGAAGAGTGGGAGTGAAACAAAATAAAAACCCAAACCAAAACCCTCAACACCTTTGATGGTTGAACATTCAGAATTGCTGACAGCATTAATGTCATGCCCGTGCCTGGGCTTCAGTTGTCTGCCTTAGCAGCTGGGGTTGGCCTTGGTGACCTAGAAGATGCCATCCAGTCCAGTGCTCCTGCGACTCATTCCAGTGAAATCACTGAAAATGGTGCCATTTACTGGATCTCTGTGTTGTCAGTAAGCGGGACAGAATCTACTGAAAATAGTTATGTAGATTGAATGACAAAAAAAGTTCAAGGAATTTTCCAGTTTCAAGCCTTACAAATCACAGAACAGTTTTGTCACTTTTCTCTCCAGATCTTAGAATACTGGGGGGGTGTCAAATCCTGAAGCTATGTGTGAGTGTCAATACAATACTAAGATATCAGACGTGAAATGGTGATTATCTTCTTACCATCAATTCATTTAAAGGACTAGATAATGCTGTCATTTGAGTGGCAGCTCTTACCCACAAAGCATTATTCTCCCTCTTAAGCTTTGATTAGACGCATCATGTGCCATTAGATTCCACTACATTTCATTTAATTTCTCTTCCACAAAGTAATAATACCATACATTAAAGTTAAACCTTAAAAACATTCAAGAGAAGATACTTTAACCTGCATTAAGAGTGTACTTAGCTAGCCATAAAGTCCTTCTCTCTACTTAAGATAAATATTCAAACACTTAAACAGGCACAATAGTTATGTTAAAACAAATAGACTCCTATAATGAACTACATATTCCTTTTTCTTTTCTGACTGAATGCCAGGTTTCTTACAATCATGCTGTAAAGAAAGTCTCTTGCTATAGGAAAATGGGGAAATTTTAAGCACCCCCCTGTCATCTGACAGTCCCCAGGAACCCCTCTGCTGCTCTTAAGTCTTTTTTTTTCCCTCTTTGGCCAACTGCCAAAATCCACTTTTATCCAAAAAAGTTTAAAGACTTAGGGTTTGATCCAAAGTCTGTTGAAGTCAGTGGAGATTTTTGGTGCCTTCAGTGGGTTGAAGAGGCTGTTGAAACAAGCTGAAGGCTGACAGCTCATTTACTTTGGGGATACTCTTATCTTATTTATATAGGTTAAGAGTAATTATAGGTAACATAGTAAGACAAACCCTGCAATCCTGAGATAATTCCCATTTAGGCTGAACGCCTGTTCAAGTCGTGCATAAAGATGGAAATATTCTTTGTGCTTTAAAGATCTACACCCTTGGTTATTGTTAATTAATTTCTCATTAGCTATTGGTACGTTAGGCCAGGTAAGAAGCCGATAGGAGGGAACTGTATTTTGGTTTTAAATGTTTGTCCCCAAGAAGCAGTATTCAGAGGATTCTGGCATTCATTTGCTTGCCTAATAAGGTTTTATGCCACACCCTTAAGCACATTTCTGAAGTATCTTTAGGAACAGTTCATAACAGCAGCAGCCAATAGCCCAATTTTCCTTCCTTTCCCCTTGAGGCAGTCGGTACTCTTTGGGTTGGTTTTATAACATTTATTTTCTTGCTTACCCAGTTTTCTGCCAGTGGGTTGGCACACTGAAGCTGGTGTCGAGCCTGTCGTTGTCCTTGTTGCAGTTTGACAGCAGGGAAGGTGAGAAGAGGATGCCCAGTGGTCCTGGGCCAGGATGGCCAGGAAGGGCTGTGCTTTCCTTCCACTCCTAAAGTAGCGCCCTTTTCCCGAGTTCCAAAGTCACTCCAGTGCTCCATCCCTTTCAGTCGCTCACCGTGAATGGAAAATTCACAGAATTATTTATTTTTTTATAAAGGAATGTAAAGGAAATACCCTGAAAACTTTCCTTTCAAACAAGCTTGTGTTTTGACAATTTGATTTTTTTGCAAAGAACTTTGGAAAAAAAAAAAAGTAGTTTGTACTGGAAAACTTGTGATCAGATTCTAGTTGAAATCCTTGTTGCTCCTAAATAATTTTTTTTCACCTGCTCTCCTTCTGACAGTGTCCACCTCAACATCCTTGGATTGATAGTCTGGCTGTCTATCTGCTGTAGCTTGTCAGCAGGTGAAATCAGCTTTATGATTTTGTTGTGTTTTTAAAACTATGTATTTCAAACTGTCCTACCAGCAGCTCAGTACCTTTCCAAACCCCCTTGTCTATTATCAACTGGCTCCGTTCTTCCATTCAGAAACATCATTCTTTACTTGCACAGAAGTATCTGAAATGAGAGTTGCTCAATGTGATGCTGACTTTGTGATCTACAAAAAAGTCTTTAGCAGTTTCTCGTAATTTAAAATATAACCTTTGAGTCTTTCGTCTTTATTCCTTCACTGCTGGAGATGGTAGCATCAATACCACTGTTCTTGTCGCTAAAATCTGCATCAAAGTAGTAAATTGAGGATACAACTAAAGGCAGGTTTCCAGGGGAATTCCTAATTGTATTTGCTTCTGCAGCTGAGGTGTAACAACGTTGATATGTGTGTATGTACAACAGAAAAAAAATGTGATAAGGCTGACTGTTTTTAAACAGTAGCTCTTCAGGTACAGTTTTAGGAAGTTTTCCATTGTTGAACAATTAGCAGGATGACTTCTCTTGTTTTGGAGAGTAGAAGTGTAGAGAGGAAGCTACCATTAACTAGTCTAACCTTACTCAGAGAAGTTTCTATGATTCTGGGGTAAAACCTGAGGCTACCTGCTGCTGACAGAACTATGCTGATGTATACCAGAATGAAGAGTATCTTAGCCACAACAGCCAACTCCATGGAAGGCTTTTTAGAGTAGGAAGACTTGATTCTGGTGAAAAACATGGGGGGGAAAAAAACCCAAACCAAAACCAACCCAAACTACCCTACTCTTATATAAACTCTTTCCTTTGGCTGGTACCATTTTATCTTGAAGAATGACAGAGAATTGTAAACCTAACCACAAAGTACGCAGAGAGATTACTTCACACATCATTGAAGTATATCCTGTCTCTGGGGCAAAAGCTAGCAGTGGTTTAAGAGCATACAGTGATGAGGTTCAGGAATTTCTTGTTGATACAGTTCCAGCTTCTAGCTGTAATTTCCTACTATTGAGTGGTGATGAAGCTAATGTTGCTGTTCTACTTTTAAATGTGCCAGAAGGCTCTTTGATAATCCCAAATATTCTGGGCATCTTGACTGTATCTTAAAAATTGTAGGAACCTCTCTTCAATGAGAGTAATTTCTGTAGAGTTCAGTGGCGCTGGGTGGGTACAGATAAACCCTGCTGGTCTATGACATCGGTGCCAGTGCTGCAGGAGATGACTTTGCCTCTCTGTAGCTGTCCAGATAATTCCAATTGAAGTGTGATGTTTTCTTTGCAGCAAGGTGCTGTTCCTAAGATGGTTATGTCCTGATTCACTTCAGTTGTGAGAGAAAGAAATCAGCACAAAGTAATGTAGATGTGGTTTTGGTGGGTTTATAGATGAACTGGGGATGGTTGTGGTGTTTGATGGACTGTAGGTTAGAAGGAGGGCTTGGAGTTCTCCAGAACTTTGCCTGCACTTGGTGTGCAGTAAAAACAAAATGCTGTAAGAGAGAAAATAAAAAAACTTGTCATGACTTGTAATAAAAAAATGAATCCCACAAGAATTGTGGAGTATTCACTTAATACATTCCATGTGTTGTAAGTATGGCAAAACTTTTGGAGCCATGAGCTAGCATTCTGAAGTAATTCCCCAAATTGGACTAACTGGCAGGGATAATTTTTTTTAAGTCAACAGAACTGTATTTATAATGTTTGACAAACTAACTGTAGTTTACTTCAGGCTGTTATATCTGGTTTCTCACGGTATGTTTCACCAGTTCACTTGATAGCTCTGTTACACAGAACTGGCCAAATCTGATTTACATACTGGAGGCTCTGTGGTCAACTGGAATTATGTCTTTTCCTTGTAATTCTGTGAACCTAGATTCACATGTGACGGGAGTTCAATCGAATAATGTATTTGGTGGTCTCAATTACCAGCATGTCACCAGAAGAAATTTGTCCGTGTTAGACAAACTACCCGGATTTGATGGAGTCCAGGCCAACGCGCATCCTCTGATGCAGAGAAGTCAGGTAGTAGAAGCAAATGGCACGAGTTCAAGCAGGATTAGCTCTGCTCTGGGTATCTGATGTTCACAAGCGGTACTTGTGCAGTAGACACTGCAAGCTTTGTTGACTGTGACAATACTGCGAGGGCAATATTTTCAAAAGAAAGGACAGCTGCTTGAAATGGTTTCATATGCATGTCACAGATTGTTTTTCCATCTTGTAGATTTATTGGAAGTCCATCTCTATGGCTGCTCCGGTTCTGTTTCTAAGGTCTTTACTGAGCAATATCCTGGCCGAGGCCAATGTAGATGGTATGGTAGAATGGTTTGGGTTGGAAGGGACCTTAAAGATCATCTAGTTCCAAGCCACCTGCTGTGGCAGGCACACCTCCCGCTAGACCAGGTTGCTCCGAGCCCCATGCAGCCTGGTCTTGAACACATCTAGTACTGGAGCATCCACAACTTCCCTGGGCAACCTGTGCCAGTGCCTCACCACTCTGAGTGAAGTACTTCTTCCTACTTTCTGATCTAAATCTCCCCTTTTCCAGTTTGAACCCATTACCCCTTGTCCTGTCACTACGAGCCCTAGATTTCTCCTAGCTCTGCATGAAGACATAATTGCTGTACATCAGAGAGAAAGAATATACTTTCAAGAAAGTCTGTCATTTGGTCTTGTTAACTGATTTTCTTCAGTTGTCTCAGTGACAGTAGGGCTTTGTACCAGTGGCTGTAGAGCCTGTAACCATGTAGCCCTTCCTCTGGGAGCATGTAGATACGAATTAGAGGAATCAAGAAAAAATGAGATTGGAAGGAATAGCTGGAGGTCATCTAGTCTTCTTTCCTGCTCAAGGTTGCTCAGCTTGCCCTGTTAGATTAGGATTAGGTGGAGAATACTCACTGCTGAGTAGTCCGCATAAACTGAGAGAGAGTTTTCTGAGTTTGTTGCTGTCAGTGGTTTCGCAGTCTGCTTGTTCAGACGCGTCTGGACTCTTTTGTGCTTCTCGATCATCAACAGAATTTGCAAAGGATGCCAATAATAACTGAAGTTGTAGGAAAAAATAATGTAGGTAGAAGGAAGCAAAGCAAAAAAACCCCAGAAAAACCCCCAAACCGAAAAACCCACAACCAGCAAACACCCCAAAAAAACAAATGTCACTTCCAGGCCAAACTAGAAACATTGAAAATTACAGAAGAGTCCCCAAACAGAGATTGGAGCCCTGCAGTAGTGGCCTCACTACGGTAAACTAAATCATCTGTACAAGCTGCTTCCAATAAACCATTCAATGTGATAAAGGGGTGCTATTATATTACAAAGCCCAGAAGGCTCTGGTACTTCCACTGTCATGAACTGAATAGGTTAAAAGTATTTTAATGTAACTGGCATAGCTTTCTACAGTGAAAGCAGAGCTACAGGCGGAAAAAATATCCCTTTATTAATGTATACAGTAGGTCACCAGGACAAATTAGAAGGAAGTAATCTGGTTTGTTCCGATCATTCAATACTGTGAAAGCACTTTAAGAAACTATGTAAAAGCAGCTGGAAAGCAAATAAGTTTTATAAGAAGTCTTGTAATAAAAAGTTTCTCTTGAAAAATGAATTGCATGTTGTGGTTGAAGGGGGCCTCTCAAGATGCAGTTCATGTTTTCCACTGGAGGGGAAGTTAACCCAGAATCATCCTCTGAAGGGAAGGCTCCTTATTACCTTGCAGTTATTATTTTATTCTTTCCTTCCTGGCTTTGGTGCTAGCGGTGTGACAGAAGAGAGAGACAGTTGCCTGTGAACAATAAATCCCGTTTTGAAACATCCACGGTTCTCGGAGTTCTGTGTTGCCTCTGTGGTCATCTGACATTCAGTGAAAGAGGATAAAGACAAAACAAAGTCTGCGAGCCAAATGCCAGAATCCTTACTCAGGCTCTGTTCCCTGCTTGTTGATGAAAAACGAGTGAGAATGGACTGCAAGGGAAAAGAAACCACTATGAATTTCAGTTCCTCAAAGTTTCCTCTTGAATTCTCTGGTGAGAATGTCTTTTAAAGCCCAGGAACCTCAGGCCTTAAAATTTTGAAATGTGTATTTTAGGAGATGGGAGGGTATCAAACAATCGAATACACATGATCTAGCATGTGAGGATAGCTCTGCAGTGGTGTAGTTCCACAGAATCTGCCTGATAGGATTTGTGTACAGCGTACGCATAGTGGGACTGCTGGGCCAGGCGAGGTTCTTGGGAGAGCCTTCTGAATTTCTGGTGTGTCGCAGCATGCTTGGAAGGAAAGACTATGAAGGCAAGTGAGGGAAATACTCTGCGGGGTCAACACTTTCCATGCAAAGGGGAGTCCTGAGTTTCTGCAGCAGGTTTACGTAGGGATGATGCCCCCAAAAGCCCAGCCAGCCTTGCCTGGTTACCTTGGCTGAGGATCTAGCCTTTAAACACCACGAGGCTTTGTTGAGTACCTGTGGTTTGGCTCAGGTCTTGAGGAGGTTAAAATCGGTTTAGCTGAACGCATCTCCAGGGAGTTGCTCTGACAAACATTTAGCTCTCATATTTTCCTCTGATTCATAGTATGAGAGCCACAAATAGAGCCCTGAGTGCATCATGGTGTCAGTTATATATACCCGTGTTCAGCCATCACTGGCCTCCACCGCAAATCTCCCAGCACAATCATGGCAATTAGTTATTTCATGATTAACCTGAGAAAACATGACATACTTAGACCTTTCTTCCCCACCCCACCTACCCACAAAGCCTTTATCCTGCAGTATTTGAGAAAGAAAAACGAATTCAAATATTAAGCAAAACTTCTTGTCACAACAAATATGGAATAAAAAAATGATTTGAAATACTCGGTATCATTTATGATGTAATCTCCTGGCAATAGAAAGCTGGCAATATGCTACAGTCATGCTTTCAATTACATTACTAAGTAATCACACATTAAAGTCTAATGGCAAATGATTCTTTATTCCCAGGGTGCCCGGTCCAATTGTTTTCTAAATTGGTTTCAGGAATAAGGATGCAAGCATGACTGCAAAAATATTATTTATGGTTTGGAAGTCATCTTTTGTATCCTTTTTTTTTTTTCCCTGTGTGCTTTCTGGCAGATATTTCAGAATGTAGTTTATTATTTCTAGCTTCATGTTTTAGTTTGACAGTTAAGAAATGTTTAAACCTTGTGATAAACTTGGTTGGATTGATAGATAGAGTTGTCAGATTTCCACTGCCACCAAATACGTTGCTTGTCCCATAGGAAATTAATATTCTCAGAGGAAAGACCTGTGCTGGAATTCAGTATTTTTGCCTTTGTTTTGCACTTGCATCTCCCCTTCTCAGTGCCTGCAGCAACTGGTATACAGTAAAAAGAATGTACAGGCTTTGTGTTTTGACAATACTGGAGTCTTCAGAAATGACAAAATGTAGGACTTGTGGTCCTTCTCTTTTATAAAACAAACAAACAAAAATATAAAGAAATTAAATGAACTCCCTGAAGAACTGAGAACCTCAAAGTGCAAGGTAATTCTTCAAGCTTTAGGGAGGCAAGAATTCAAATTATACGGGAAATTCAGGTTAAATGTTTGAAGTTTGCCTTTATGTTGTACTTTGCACGTTGGAAAAGTATATTTTTACAGCCGATGCTTTCCTTTATTCAATATTGCTGTGTTTAAACATCTTGGATGTCTTTAATCTCATGTTCACGTTTAACGAACAGCGTTTGTACATTAAACTGCATTTTCACATAGCGCAGAAAAAGAAAAGCCTTCATAAAGTCTAATCAGGCCATCACACGTTAAGTTCAAAAAGATACTATACATCTAGTGGTTACTTGAGTACTAATTGAGTCCCACTCGGGTACAAAGAAGGAAAAAATGTAAAGGAGCCTTATGTGAAGAGTATATGCTGTGGAAAAAAAAACCCCAAAGAGGGTATAGTTGCACAGGTCTGCCTCAGACCCAGCTGAAGCAGCCAACACCATGAGCAGCAGCTCTCTGTCCGTCGGAGCATTCTGTACTCCCTTCCTGAAGATGAAACTTAAGTCCTGAAAAATCAGGATACTTTGGAAAGCACAAATCAGTGTCTCTCCATTTTCCCCATTGACACCACTCCTAATTATGGGAAACTTTTCCCATGATCTGTAATACCTTCAGAGAAATAAAGCTTTATACTGCTAGTATAAATATTATTATTACTGTGTGTATATATATACGGGAAAAAATACGTTCAGAACTCACTTTTATTACACAGAAAGGTACTTAAGACTCAACTATTGTTGGGTTAGAATTTATGGAACAAGCTTCCAAGGGTGATAGAAGTTTCTGTTGGCTCCTGCTGCTCCCAGGATTTCTGCCTCCTGTCCTCCTTGTACTCCCTGTGCTGTGTGGTTTGTTGCGTAGTGCAGAGATATTGTAAAACTATTTTTTTCCCTTTTTTTTAGTTTCATTCTTCCTTTGCTTTTGCACCAAATGTATCACCTGATGGCATAACACTGCTACCGGATACACAGACCCAGCAGGAGCCCAGTGTGAGCACTGCCAAGCTGCCCCAGAGCCCAGTATGAGCCCTGCAAGGTTTGATGAATTCTAGATGTTAATTAAGTCAGATGGCTAGTTTTAGTTAAGACCATAAGTGGGTCTGATCCCTGTGAGATTTTGCTATAGTGAAAACGCAAGGAGTAGAAATTACATTGTCGTAATGACTTTTACAGGGTCTATATGCTGAGATTGGTGGCGGAGCTAGTGAAAGAGGTCGCTCGCTGTGTGGGAGGTGTTAGGAAGACAGCACTCTACCGTAGGGAAGTGGACGGTAAACCAGACGCAGAAGTGTTTACTGATGGATCTGGCTGTTTAATTTGACAACCTCAGGTTTGTACTGCAGCTTTTGATGCTGTTGCGCATGTCAGTGCAGATGACCTCGGAGTTTCGGGAAGGAAGCCACCACAACCAGTTCTGGGAGAAGGGTTTGTCTTGGTGATGTGTTTAATGGTATTACCTGAAGATTAGATGAGGTCTGGCACTGCCCCTTAGCTCTTCAATCTGCAAGTGGTGTGAGAAGACTGTCCCGTTTGGGACCCACGCCAGGACAGCACTGGCCTTGCTCCATGCGACGTGGTGCAAGGAGAGGTCTCACCTCTGTGTTGTGAGCCGCACAATGCGGACTTTGAATGAGATTCCTACCCAGACCTTTGATGTCAGGCCTCGCTTAGACTCGACAGACCCAAGAAAGATTGCGACTCACTGTGAATAGATATTCTGAAATAGAATTCTGCATTTTTTTATTTAATTGGTTTCCTTTCAATATAAAATTTTATAGGTACCCGGGGTTTTTTTGATGTGCTGAAGTGCTGATTTTAAGGGTAATGCTCTAAATACTGAAGTAAACAAGTATATGAATAATTTATTTAATTATTCCTCTCTCCTTATCTCCTAAATGCTCTTGAGAGACTTTAGCATGAAAGTACCTTGTATTCAACTATACTTAGGAAGGAATTCTAGAGTATCTGCTTCTTGTATTTATTGGGTCACTTCTTGACCTGAAACAAGATCAGCTGCGGACAAACCCTAAGCATGAAAGAACAAGGTTTATAAAAATGGCAATTACTGCAAGTGTTCTTTAAAGAAATATTTTTGTTGTGAGGTTTTTCACTGCATCTGCCTCTTCTAGTAAAAGGAGAGGGAGCAGAGAAGAAAATGAGGTTGGAAGCGTTCCAAATACTCTAAGCATAATTTGCTGATGTTTGGTTTGTGCTACAATTGTTCAGAAATTAATTAGAAAACTGTCCAAATTCCCCGGCAGTACACCGACACAGTGTCTTTTACCAAAGGTGGTTGCTAACAGTAGGAAATGGTTCTGGTACAGTGTGTGCTGTGTACTTGCTGCTGTATGACTTGAAAAGGTCTCTAGGACTTGTAATAATCCAGCCTTTTTGTGCTAGGTGATGTACAAAGAAAGTGGGGGACAAGGGAATAAGGAAGGGCCCCTGCTCTGAAATGTGCACAGTCCGAAGAGAACAAGGTGTATACGGGATGCCTTTATTCCCATTTTATCCTGTAGGATTGCAGACAGCGTAAGGTTGGCCTGCCTGAGCAAGGTGCTTTACGTACCTGCCTAACAAAAGCATCTAATACATCTCTTTGAATAAGTATATTAGTATCTAACTGAACTGGGATTTTGGTGGCTCATCTAAAATCCCATTTCAAGTCAATGAAACCCATATCCTGTGGTTTAGCCTAACTTTGAATACGAATCCACTACCAGGTATTGAAGATGTCTGTATCCTTTTTTTCCTCTCTCTCGTTCTGGAGAGTTCAACAAGTTTCTTATAGTTGATATCAGCATATCTTCTTTAAATCTTTGTTTTCAGTGCTTGTTTGAGCTGGTGTGAGCAAGGTGTGATCTAGCTGGAGTACAAATGCAGTGTAATTGGGGACAAGCGGCATGGCTGGCTGTGCTTTGCAACTCAGTTCAGGTTAATAATTTAACTTCATGGCTGCAGAAATCTTTTGAGTCAGTTTGGACTACAGGGACGTTTTCACGGGCGTTCAGGAGGCGTGAGTTTACAAGTTACGCGCTAAAATACTTAACATTTTAGTTATCATTTGTTCTTCCAGCCTAAGCAAGTCCTCATTCCTCCTGTTGGTATTTATTTGAAGCATCAAAATTTCATCTGGGATTGCATTCAGAGATGTTAAGACTGATTTGGTTTCATTATATATAGTTTCCTTTTATGGATTTTGTGCCATTATAGCATCGAAAATAATTTAAAGAAATATCAATACAACACATTAAGATGAAATATGTTTGAAATTTACAATTATTTTTACTGTTATTATGAAATAGATTTTTTTCTTTCCAAGAAGGAATTTTGAGAGGAGAGTCATTGCAAATGAATGAACTCGTGGTCTTGGAATAATATAACTTTATGATGGGCCTTGACCTTGATAGACAGTAGACTAATCTCTATCTGCATCTTGTCTTTTGGATGATAGGATTCTTCTTGTGATTATTGTGTACTGTGCTTGGAGTGGGTGAGATACTTGATGTTCCGTAATTTTGGATTTCAGCTCCATAAAGATTAACATCTATGACATTGAGTAATGCTAAAGGCCTCCAGGGATGTTTCCGATCTTAGAAAGTGCAGTGAGCCTGTCTATATAACTGATCACACCTTGACTTAGAAGCTTATTCCGAAATCAATGCCACACAACTACACACAACATCAGGGGAAGTCTCCAGATGAGAATATAAAGAATAAGCAGCGTTCAAAATCATAAATGCATGGTCCTTTCCTCAGCTGAAACCCCAGGTATGGAATAATAAAATTTTATGTTCCTTTTAATTTAAGGAACATGACCAAAGATAACTAGAAATTGATTCAGTTTAATTGTTTCCAAGAAATCAAATAACTTATTTCCATGGACTTGCAGTTTAAGCCTGTGGATAGGGAGCTAGCTGGTGAGCACACACGTGAAGTATAAGCTGTCGTCAAACTTGAGGGATTTGTGGACTCAGAATTCTCCGCAACTTCTGCTCCTTTTGAAATTCAGTTCAATAGATCTTCTTTTGTATTCCAATTCTTCAGATTGTAAGCTGAAGCATTAAAAAAAAAAAAAGGGAAAAAAAAGAAAAGAGGCAAATTTAGTCCTGTTTTAGAAAAAATTCTGATGCTTTAAAGGAGACTGTTTATAGTTGTCTATTCCAGTTTTGGAGCTCAGACACTGAGAATATGTGTTCAGACTTTGGAGCTGAACTGAATTTTCTTGAAGTTTACCTTTTACGGCTGCATACAACAATAAATTTATTCATATAATCTGTATGGCTTTTATATATATATTTACACACACACACACAAAGATTCTGGTGAAGCCATAACCAAAAATCACATACTGGAAATGCAAAGGCTGGCAACTAATAGTAACACATGAAATGGTTCATCAGAGGGTCTGAAAGTGCTTCCCTAGTAGCAGTTAATTATTCCTGAAAATGCCCTTTATGATAAAGCTTTTCATTAAAAAAGTATTAAAAGCTAAAAAGTGCTTGTGACCATTTTAACTTATTCCTAAATTCAGCAGAATTTTTTTTATTCCCAAATGTGTTTGAGCTTGATGGATAGTTGTGAACATGTGCTAAAGTTATATGGGCATGAATACATAATTAATTTTTAAGGGCCCTTGCTGAATAGGTTTGCTTTTCTGATCCAGGCTCTGGCTGTGGAAACCTGTGGTGCATTTTTATTCCACAATGAATATCAAAGCCTCTTGAGTTCACCAGAAACCACTGCCTTCTGTCACTAATGGGCACTAGCTCTTCATTTAGGTTCTGATTCTACTCTCTGCTTCTGTATTGCTGCAGATCTGGAGCAACTTGAGCGCATTACAACATGAGATCATTCACAAAACTATAGAAAAGGATTATGCTGACTTCATCATATATACTCTGTCTTTGCCTTGATGTAAGTGAGCTACATTAATTGATTGATTACTGTATGTTTATACCTAGGGATTGAAGTAATTATGCTTTTGTAGGAACCAGTTCCTTTTTTTGCTGATTCTTTTACTCCATACAATAAAAGAAATTCAAGTAAAACCCAGTGACTGTATATCCTGTGCATTAAGGTTGCCATTTGGTGCTCTAATTAAAAAATTCTGCCAATTCAACCCGAGTTTGTATGGAGACCACTAGAAAGGCATTGTCCTAAAGCCTGAAGGCAGAGAGTGTGTTTAGAAACAATCCCTTTTGTCCGTGAATGAGTATATTGTTCATTCTTTGGAAAGCTGGCAAACATCCTTGTTGCTGACATTTACGTTTCTGTCGAGCTGTGTGAAAATATTCAGGATCATTGCGTCCCGCCCAGACAGACCTCTCAGCATCCCTGAGGCCCACTGTGTGCCATGGCCTGTCTTGGCTCAGGTGAAGGCAGGAAAGGAGCGCGGGCACCTGGTCACACAGTGCAGGCAGGTTGGTGGTGTGACAAGAGAGACAGCCGCCCCTTGGATGTCCCCAGGTGATAGGGCAGAGTTGGGAATCTTGGGATGCAGGAGTGTGCTTGAAGGCAAGCCTCTGCTATAAGGCGTGAGCAACCCAGCTGCTGTGTGGCACCGTTGGGGTCCCTCATGTGTGGGACTCTGGGCAACCAGTGAAGGTCACGGGCAGATGTCTGATCATCCATATCTAGTGCTTGGTATCTGGGGAGAGGCAGAGATGCTCTTCTACCAACGTGTGAAATACTGTCGTGGTGGTGAGGCCAAATGAATAAGAAGAGTACTTGAGATGTGATACTCTGTGGGCATGTTTTTTAAGTCTGGGAGCACCCTTCATTCATTAAGTGTTTCTTTGGAAGCACGACATTCTGTTCTTTTGCAAAAATAATAAATCCTGGAACCCATTTGTGATGTGTCAAGGCTCTTAGTGCACTAGTAGATCTTAATGGCTCTGACTAACCTCGTCTGGGATTCCAAGTCATACCTTCTGCCTGTGGGCTCTGGAGGTCTAGTTAAACTCGGCCTTGGATCTGGGTTTTACTGGCATAATGGGTTGGCTTGTAGTGGCTGCTGCTCCCATTTTGTATTTTGAGAGGATGTTTGCAGCTACAGCTGTCTGAGTCCCTGTGAGATGGATGAAACTAGATGTTCAAAGTGTTTCCAGAGGAATAAAAAGTCACTGCAAGATGTAGACACAACAGAGTTTTTAACCACTGGTTAAAAGCCTTGCCTAGAATTGTCCATTGTTGTGAAATGGTGACAAATAGCTCCTAACAGCTTTTCATCTCTGCATCCTGTAAAATACTGTAATGCCACTTTACATAATTGAACTGGAAGGTTATCTAAAATTCATCTTCACGCTGTTCTTTCTAAACAATATAGATATAAATTTTCTATCCTCACAGTGTTCAGATTGCATAGGGCATTTGGAATTTCTCTCCTAAATCATGTTGCTTTTTTTTTTTCTGTTTATATTTTAACTTATCTACAAATTTATTTAAAAATAAAGTCCTCCCAAATAGCCTCTCAAAATCATACTCTCAGGTATTCAGTCCATAGTGAAACCGTGTTAAATCCTAAAAGTGCTGTGTCAGAAGTAACCATACTCATGATAGTAGCTTTTTCATTAGAAGTCTACGGAAGTAGAACAATGTATTGGACATTGCATTTAACAGAGTTAATTAGTGTACAATGGTTATTTAATATGTTAATCAAGTTTTAATCATGATAAAATAGACTAATCTTGCCATTATTCTGCCATTATGAAAGTGTAATTGAAATAGATTGGAAAAAAATACAGTACGTTCTTGTCAGTGTCTTAAAAACTCCTGTGCTCAGAAATGCTGCAGTGCTCAGACGCTCATTTCAAAAGAAGTTATATTTTATCAAAGTAGATTTAATTCAGTTGGTGTTTTCTGTTAAAGCAAAAGTCACCAACGGGACACAAAGGAGTTCAGGACATGGTTCTGCCAACGTGTCATCTCTGTTAGCTTGATGTCTTGGGGAAGGGGCGAGCGCAGTCCTGGTCTCTGCCTCTGACCATGTTTATCTGCCTTTCTGGACATCCTTGTGAAGTCCAAACTCTTGGAAAAGTTCAGCCAAATTTGTTAGAGGAACAGCGGTTCAGAAGGAAGGAGTAGTGTCCACAGGCTTCAGGGAAGTATGGAAAGGGAGAGAGTTGTACTGGTGGCTGTGCTGACAAGGTGACTGGAAGCTGAGTTTGCACGTTGGACCTTTGGGAATCTGCACAGTAGAGAGCGATTGAGAATGTGCTACAGAGTTCTTCGGGGTGTCATTGGACATTAGAAAGTCCAGCGACCAGTGCAAGTTCATAGGAAACCAGGCCCCATCAGTTTTACTTGGTTAGATACGGGAGAACATTACCTAAACCTGGCAGCAGAGGCAGTGGGTGGTGTAGCTTTAATCTTGGTGTCTTGATGATGCAGAGCAGGAGTTCTACCACAGCTTGCAACAATCTGTCTTCAGCTGCCATGGGGGTTATCTTCTAAAGGAAATCCATGCAAGGATGTCTCGCACCTGAGGTCCAGCCAGGGTACACCAAGGATGCATACCTGGGAACCAGGTTGTGAGGAACAACGGGAGAGGATCTGCACTTGAGACACGGCCACAGGGAATCGTCTTTTATTAGGGAGGGAGCAGGTGCCCTTTCCTTAGGTGTGTGGAAACCCAGTTGTACCAGCAGCCACAGCCTATAAGTAACAGGAACAATTATAAATTTGTGATTAAAATAAATTTATTTTTCATTTCTCTCTAGCTTTTGGGGCAGTATTTAGAGTTCATGGTTTTGGTCCATCCACTGCAACCAAGAAGTTATCAATATTTTAGCTGGCTTGTAAAATAATTATCTTGATGCATTCATGACTTTAGGGTTGAATTTCTAAGAAATCTGTTAAAAAGTACTTGGTTTTATGATGCTCCAGAAAACATTGTAAGATGTGGAACCACAGGTAACTGTATTGTTTTCAGATCTTTCACTAGTGTGAACTTCCATTTATCTCTGGATGTTTTTTAATGTCTCTATGCTGTGAATTTGGTATCACAGGCGATAGCTCCTGCGTTGGAGTAGCAAGTTAAAAGCTAATACGAAATAGAGATTTAAGCAGTGGAAGTCCTGGTGGTCATTTTTGAAGGGAGAATCCAGGTGTGGGCATTCAGGGTGATGCTGCTACTTTGATGTGACCATACTGGGGTCCCAAAACTTGTGAGGATGCAGAGAGGACCCCCTGGATAAACCCAGCACCACTCAGAAAGCAGGACAAGAAAAAATTGTGACTAGGGGGATGTCAGGGAGGGGTTTGTTGATGGTGGCATTTTAATACGAATTAGTTGAAAAACGACAAGCATTGCTTTCTGTCACAGGAGTGATTGCAGAGGTCTTGGTCAAGGCTGGCTGAGGAATGTTTTCCTTCCAGTTTTCTTTTTTCTTTTTTAGTGCTACTTGAAAGTCCAGGTAGAACAAGTTTTAGCCTGTGAATCATTGTCCGTTCCCTGTTGTTGTTGTGTTAAATGCCAGCATACCTAGGCTGCATGATTGGTCACCTGGAGAACGTGATACCGGTGCTATTTTTTATCTGACAGCTTAAATTTAATGACTTGGATATTCTGTGAGCCTTGAAGTTCTACTGGACCCAGCAGAAGAACTTAACGTGTGGCTTTTGAGATGGGTTTGTTGTGGGTTTTTTTGACCAGAAACAGTATTACTATGGTATTCACCCCAAAAGGAAGGCAGGATGTTAAACTTTCCTTTTCCCTATAAAAGCATTCAGTTTCCTGTGGGATACGTTTCTGGTTTATGATCAGCCAAATGGAGCAGTGGGTCCCTTTTTTTTTTTTATGGGCCGGAAAATATCCTAGTGGGTAGGAGTGGGGAGAA
>JAVSBS010007229.1:0-30466 GCA_033124195.1 Coracias cyanogaster | reverse complement strand
GGGTGGAGATTTTTGTTTGGAGAGAGAATTTCATGGGTCTGAGCATATATACTTGGTTTTTAAGGGGGGATGCTGAGGTGTGCATGGCGTATTCCAGAGCTTTGGTTTTCTTGTTACACAACATAAAACTTCAGGTTCTACTGAGCTGAGTGTAGATAGTTTGCAAGGTGAACTTGGAGCATTTCCAGCAACTTCTGTGGGCTTTAAATGAGATTTTGCGTAGCTGACAACTGCTCATTGTCATAAGCATCCTTGGTAAGGCTTGTTCTGCTAGTCTGATCATAGGTACAGGATTCTTTCCTCCTGCTTTCCACCTATTGCAGTTTTCATTTGAGAATCTGAAGTCTGCTGTTACTGAAGTCCAGGGAAAAATGGTGTCTTATCCTTGGATATAGCTTTTGAAAAACAATAAAGTCACTCCTTGCCTGTAGAGAAGGCTGTATAGCTTTCAGCAAAAACTATGGCGCTTTAGCAAGATGCTGAACTGTACAATAAATTGTTTTTTTTCCTGTACCGTGCGCCAACACATGGTGTATTTGAAGGGGGGGCAATAGTATATTTTGAATGATCATTGGTAAATGTTACATTGTACATGGCTTAAATCCAGAATGTGACAGACACTGCAGCTGGCTGTGATTCAGGTGGGGAACATGAATGATTCACGAGGTTGATGGAAGTAGAGTAAGTAATTCTTTCATCTTGATCGTTTTCTCCCTGAAGCCAAATATTTCGCATATGGTGACAGCTTTGTAACATAGTATGATGGCCAGTAAGGATAGGGGGAGCTTAGAAAAGACCTGCTAAAACAGATTTGATGTGGATATAAGAGATGGAGTCTGTCTCTCTATCTTTTTGTTGTTGTTGGTGGTGGTGGTTTGTTGTTTTGTTTTGTTTTTTTTCCCTTTTTCTTTCCTGTTCCCTGGCTTTCTCTCTGGGTACGCAGGGAATTGTTAGGAACGAAAGGTAGCTGGCCCAGAATGCTAATATCTCTGCTTTGATAAGTCTGAGAGATGTTTTAATTAGGAAGAGGATGCAAAGACTTAGAAGAATGTAGTTACTCGTGTAATTTTAAAACCCTGGAAACAATCCTGAGGGGCAATAGCCTGAGGAACAAATGCAGTTTATTTCTCTGGGAAAATGTAGCCAGATGTAGCTTATATTTGGGTTTCTGATGTGGCTTTATTGGAACGTGATTCAGTTTCAGCTGGCAGTTCTCCAGGCAGAAGAGCCCTAAAACGCACTTAGCGTGTTTTCAACTGCTACTACCCTGAACCTTCTCACTTGATTTAACAATGCAGATAAAGAGAATCTTTACTTGAGCCAAACCCATAATCTGGCAGATGTGGGATGTAATCCATGGAGGAATCCCTGCAGTGAGCTGGAGGAGAAGGGGTCACTTGTTACGCTGCCGAACACCAGTACGACTCATTACCAGAAGCTGCATCTTGCTGAAGAGGCTTTGCAATGCCAAACCTGGCCATAGGAGCCCGCCGGGGACTGGCCAGTCACATGAAAAGGGAGGGATAGTCTCTGTGCAGCCCTGGCATAAATGGTGAGGAGCTTCTTGTTCCTATCACCATGATCACCTCAGAACTGCTGCCAGACTCAGTACTCTTGAAAGGGTGGTTTAACCTAACTTACAATTGACTTCGGTATCTGTTTCTATCTTCTTTTTATTCTGTTTGTCATTTTTTACTTAAGACAACCATCCTTTTTTTTTCTTTCTTTCTTCTTCTGTCCCCTACTGTCCTGAGGTCTAATTGCAGTCTATCAGCACAAAGCTTCCTCGGCTCACCTTCTCTGTATCAGAAAGAGGGGTTTCATGAGCCAGAGCAAGGCATTGTTGCCTTCTGTCTTCCCTGCAGTGAACTACTCAATACAATGATAAACTACTTGTATTAAACAACAGAAGAAGAATTTTGAGGCAATAAATAAATCATCTCCCTGCAGAGCAAATCGGTAAACGTGAACAGGGTAAGCTTTGAGCGCTTCCAACCTCATGAGACACAGCATGCATAAGGACTCAGTCCATCACTGCTGAAGTCAGTGAAAAGAGTCCTGCAGGCTTCAAGGAGCTTTGGGTTGGGATTTGTGGTTTCTGGGTGGGGTGGGTTGACTCTGGCTGGACGCCAGGCACCCACCAAAGCCGTTCTCTCACTGCCTCTCCTCAGCTGGACAGGGTAGAGAAAATATATCAAAAGGTCTGTGAGTCAAGATAATAATGGGGAGAGGTTATTCACCAATTTCCATCATGGGCTAAACAGACTTTACTTGGGGAAAAATTAATTTAATTTATTACCAATCAAATCAGAGTAGGAAAATGAGAAATAAAACCAAATCTTAAAACCACCTTTCCCTCACCACTCCCTTCTTCCCAGGTTAACTTCACTCCCAATTTCTCTACCTCCTTCCCACCAGCAGCACAAGGGATGGGGAATGGGCGTTACTGTCAGTTCATCACACATTGTGCCTGCTGCTCCTTCCTCAGGGAGAGAACTCCTCATGCTCTTCCCCTGCTCCAGTGTGGGATCCCTCTCAGGGGAGACACTTCTCCACAAACTTGTTCATCATGAGTCCTTCCTACAGGCTACAGTTCTTCACAAGCTGCTCCAGCGTGGGTCCCCCACAGGGTCGCAAGTCCTGTCAACAAAGCTGCTCCAGTATGGGCTCCTCTCTCCATGGGTCCACAAATCCAGTGCAGGCTTCCCATAGGGTCACAACATCCTTTGGGCACCCACCTGCTCTGGTGTGAGTCCTCCATGAGCTGCAGGTGATACTTGCTCCACCATTAACCTCTGTGGGCTGCAGGAGGACAACCTGCCTCATCATGTTCTTCACTGCGGGCTGCAGGGGAATCACTGCTCTGGCACCTGGAGCACCTCCTCCTCCTCCATCTTGTGACCTTGGTGACAGCAGAGTTTTCGCTCATGGAATCTCACTCCTCTCTCTTGGCTGCTGTTGTGCAGCAGCTTTATTCCCCTTCTTAAATATGTTATCACAGAGGTGTTGCCATCATTGCTGATGGGCTTGACGTTGACCAGTGGTGGATCAATCTTGGAGCCAGTTGGCATTGGCTCTATCAGACACAGGGGAAGCTTCTAACAACTTCACACAGAAGTCACCTCTGTAGCCCTGCCACTACCAAAACCATGCCACACAAACCCAATACACAGGGGAAACATGAACTGTTGATGTTCTCGTCCCCACTACTGCCTCCATCAAAAATCCAAACAACGTTTAGATGTTCAGTTGTTCCGCTTAAATGTTCCATGTTCCATTTTCGCTCAGATCCCAAATGGCACAGCTCCAGCAGTGGCACCCAGGCAAACAGGAAGCTGGACATTTACAAACGCCAGTAATACCTCTTGTCTCTCTTCCAAAATGTTCTCTGGTAATATTTCTTTTTTTGGTTGTTGTTTAGAAAAGTAAATTTAAAATGAGCTATTAGCAATAATTTGCTTTCTGCTGCTTGCTAAGTTTTACGTTTTGACAATTTACATTCTGACAATTACTTTCAGTGATAACGCCTCAATTTTAATGTTTTCTGTAATTAGAAGCTTTGTGAGCCTGTAATCCACAGTTTTGCGTTTATTCCACAAAATGTTGGTCATGTGATTTATAAAGATTATCAGAAACTTGGGTTTCGTTTTGTGCAGGGAAAGAAATTGCAGAGGCATTGGCCTTTAAGGTTACTTTATTCTAGCTCCTTTATTGTCTCTGGTCACAGAACTCTGTGTGTTGGGATGAAAGCCGACCTTACCAGAGAGAAAGCAATGTTTCTCAGCAAATCCACTTGCAAGAAAGCTCAAAAGCAATTACACTAGGTAAACAAGAAAGGATGTTGTAGATCTTGTCCCTTTTTCTAGCCGGCTACTAAATGCAAAGCTGATGGGATTATTTGATTTCACCCTTGCAAATCCTACTGTGTGTTATCTTTGCCGAATGACTTTTATGTAATCTTTAGTGTGCATAAATACATGTTAACAAAAAATGATGCGATGAAAGCAAAATGGCAAGCTCCGAAAGCAAGGCATTATCATGCAAACACCATGATACTAGGCTTGTCATTTGTTTGGGGGGTTTTTCCCTCTGTGAAAGGTAAGTCCGTTGGCTTGGATACTAAAGGCATTCATTACGTTCTTTCCCCAGAGCACAGATTCCCCAAAAGTCTAATGTGGTGTGGAAACCGGACTCATATTTTTACTTTAAAGGAATAAAGAAAACTTTGTGTGGTTGCGATCATGATTTTCACCTGATGTAGTTGCATTTATTCTTCCCGTTTCTATCAGATCCTCATCAAACTGGAGGGATTCTCACTTTTGGAGCTCCACCCCTGTTTTCTTGTTTGTGTTTGTCCTTGTGAGTCTTGTCAGTGTGCACCATAAAGCTTCCCACCCCATAATGAAATGCATGCCCTATTTTAAAGGGTGTGATGAAAACTTTCATCAGAGCTTATCACCTTGTCTTCAGGGGAGTTCTTAGCAATCAGCAGTAGGGAAGGAAATGGAGAGAGCTGTGTAGCACCATAATGATTCTTCATTTCATTGCAGCTTCCATCCAGAGGGACTGTCATCCCTCGTTTCACATACCAGATGGTGCTGTGTCCTGAAGTTTTGAACCTCTTTAACGCTCCTCGTAGCCATTTCTGAAGGAAGGAAATTACATCCTCTTGTAAATTACAAGAGGAAATCAAGTAGATCATTTCTCGTTTCTGCATTTCAGGGAAAGCAAAGTAGTACCAGAATTTTAAAACCGGTTAGAAATGCTGACTCCATTCTGGCTAGGTCAGGTGGGTTGACCATTGAAGCAGCATGCCCCGTTTGCTTGTCCAGCTTCTGCCTGTGACCTGCACTGTAATACAGTGGTGTGCAACCACTTCTTCAGTACCTGTTGTTCAGACACCTGCCTGGCCACACCTTCCTTATCTGAGGCCCCAGAGGTGTATCTGGGGAATGAGAGCATCTACTTTCATGTAGAAGTTGAGGGAATGGTGCCTTAGATTGTCTTGCATTTCTGATTGTGAATTTGCTTCTGGGTTTGTGGAATATATCGAGGTCTAAAGGCTTCCGAAACACCCTCTCTTCTGGCTTTGACTGCGCACTGATTACCTAGTGGCATGCAGTTTGCTGCGTGGAGTAGCAGTACTGCTATCGGTAATATCTGGTGTAATTAGCATTTGAATACAGGAACTCTGGAATCAGGCCAAGTCTGGGTTTGCATCTTAGAAATTACAAAAAGGAAATTTGTGCATGCATTAAATAATGTCACCCTAGGCTTGGGCAACTTTCTAATTATGGTGTGATGGAACTTCTGCTGTAGGAATGGATGTGGGGGCAGGTCCATCTTCTGCCTTCACAGTCAGGAGAAAACATGAGTATCTGGCTGCAGGAATGGCATCTCCATGCTTGTGCAGCGTTCATACCATTCATAACTGTGCTGTGCGATTGCATTTCCATTCAGTCCCGTTGACATTTCGACATCTTGCAGTAGGAAATTCTGTAAGGTGCCCACGTGCTGTGTAAAGTGGCATCTTTCGTTTGTTTGACCCTGGCATGCTGGCAATTTCATTGCTTGAGCTCCTGTTTTTGTATTATGAAGCAGTAGAAAATGGAGAGATGGATCATTTTCATATTCTGCACTTCATAATCATAAATACTTTAATAAAATTGCTTTTAACTGTACTATAAAGTGAGAATGCAGATTTAATAGTGTTTTACAAAGGAACAAAGAAGGCTGTGTCTTTTTTTAAAACTCTTTATGATGGTTACAGAACAGGAGAAAGGATTGGAGATGTAATGTTTTTTAACTTAATTGTGGCTGGAATGGAGTTAGTGAGAACACTGTGGGTAAAATAAAAATTCAGTCAAAATGTTATTTTATCAAAGCTGGAGGGTTTTGCAGGGGCATATTTGTTTCTAGGTTCTTCTTGCAGGGGACTCTTGGGTCTGCAGCAGAAAGCTGTGTTTTACACACTGACCTCAGTTGCAAAGAACTTGTGTTCAAATCCCTTTTTTTTTTTAGGATGAAGGGGGGGAAAAAAGAGAATAAAAAAGCACTTTGTAATTTGCAGTCCTGGGACTTGGGACATAGGATTTTTGCATTGCAGATCTTCATACATGTTCTTTTAGAAAAATGTGCAAACGTTTCTCTTCTTCGTTTGGCAGGAAGGCAAATTTTGGTATCTCAGCTTTTACCTTGAAATAACAATTGTTGCCTTCTGCTCAGGGTACTTCGTCTCCTCTGGGTTTGCTGGGGATGTCTGGGGAGCACTGGGGGATGTCTGCAGCACATTCCTGGTACCGCGGTGGGGGGGACGGTTCAGTCAACTGTATATGAAGGATTTCTATCAGTATTTGCTTTAAAGTTTCACCTAGGACCAGTCACAATTTGGATTCAGTGGTGCTACAAGAGCGCTTTTTCTGAGGAACCTGACTCGTAAAGCAGGTGAGGCAGAAAGCACGTGGGAGGAGGGAAATGCTCTCGTGGTTTTATAGAGGAGAAGCAGAGACACAGAGGTATGTAATGATCACCTCAAGCTTGACAGGAGCCTGCAGTAGAGTTAGAACTGCAGGTCTAAGATGGCCCAAGGCTCAGAAGAGTCCTTCAGCCTCTCCTCAAGCCTGGGGAGCTCCTCTGGCTCCCCCTTTCCCAGAGGCAGCCAGGAGGTGCCTTGCAGTGAGCCAAGGCAGGTGCTGGGTCCAGTAGATATTCCTTTATGTTTAGTACTTTATTTCCTTTTGCTAAATGAGGTAAGTGATGCTGGTTTTCATAAAGCTCCTAATGAAATACATGCATTAGACAGTAACTGTGGTGCTTTGGGCACCACAAACCCTCCCAAGCATGAGGCCCTTGTGCCTCATGGGCACTGTGCAAATGAAGAGCTGAGCCTTACCGCTGCGCCAATGGAGGATGTGGTTTCAAAGCATAAGTGGAGGATAATACAGAGTCCTCTACTCTTCTCGCTCAGGAGAGGACAAGGGAACATAATGTAATGGTGCAAAACTATTAAATGAAGAAGTCTTAGCTTACCACATCTCACACCAATTGCTGGTAGTCCTTTGTAGGCAATTTTCAGACAGTGGAGCTGAGTGCAACAGTGTATTAATCTGACAGTAAACGATGAATATAATGCAAATAATATTTCATATAATAAAATAACAAAGTAATGAAATAGTAAAGACTCAACCATGAATCCCCAGCCTTTTTGTACTACCAGGTAGTAGTACACTTAGGATCTTCCAACAAGATACATCTGGCAGTTAGTCCCCTTTCTGGGGACTACCAACAGCTCAGCAGTCTGCGCCAGAAGGACTTCTTACTTCCCCACTGAACTCTGCAAGAGTTTGTAGTTGATTTCATGAAGTCCAAGACTGCAACTTTGCACATTGGCACTGGTGGTTAGTGTCACTTAAGAGATTTAAAAAATCCTTAAGTGGAAGCACTATGTCAATGTAGCAGCATTTCCAGACCAGGAACGAGTCTTTCTGTGATGTAATATTCTAAGTAAGGAGGCTCCTTGTGCTTTCACAAAAGTTGGGGGAGTGGCAGCTATTTGTTACTGATCCCGAGATCCGAGTGGTGGATGGAGGGAGGGCTTCACCGCCCCTTCATTAGCTTTGTACTCTGCTCACATTGCTTGGCATGAAATTCAGCTCTGCTGCAGTTAGTGGGGCTGTTAGCACCGATGCTGAGATTTCACCCTGGCACTTCCAGGATGACCAGAATTTGTGTTTGGTTTCCGTACAGAGAGTTGAGGGAACAGAGAGCTGGAAGGAAGGCCTGCAACCTCCTTTCCTCCTGCCTTTCTGCAGGGCTTAAGAGCAACAACTCATTCTCAAAATACTAACTCTTTGGATTCATTGGCTCTTTGCTTAATGTGAAATAGTCCTGATTTAAGGGACATTGAAGCAGCTGGAGTCAGGTTGATTTTAGACCTTTCTGAATTGTTTCCTAAATGTAATGTAAGATGCAGTGAGAAATTTACAGCAGTGTGAGAACAGCCATTTCAAAATGTCAGATTGTGTCTGTAAATTGCCGTGTCTGGTAATAAACCCACTTGTCAAGTAACCGGCAATCGCAGCCTACTGGTGAATCTGATTTTGCTGTGTGCGGTTTCTTGAGTGAATCACAGACAGAGCAAAACTGGTGATTCTTTCTCATACTCTCAACAATTTTTTTGAAATTCAGCTGAAAGCAAACCTGGAGCTGTTAAGTTAAATGCCCCAGCTAGTTAAAAGCAAGTCTAGGGAGATAAAATTTTAAAGCTATACAGTTAAGCACTTAAATCAGGAATTCTTTAAGCTATAATTTCTTCTTCAAACCTGCTCCTTAGCATGATTATATGCATAAGAAACAGTAGCCTACAAAATCTTCCGTTAAATATTTGGTTTGCCATATATTGAGTATTATACTTGCTGAACATCTTGAGCGCACACATGTGGTGTGGTATCTGATGGGCTTTAATTCTTTCAGCTCAGCCATCTGATCTGAAGAGGGAAGCAAAATTATAGCCATAAAACTGTACCCTCTGATTCACCTTCCTGTTCTATTTATGATTTTTGCAACCGGGAGGAATAAACTCCGTAGTCAGCGCTCAGATGGGCGGGGGTATAGTTAGCTCATTTCTCTGCACGTGTCCTCAGAACAGAATAGTAAATCTGGCTATTTTTGAAAACACTTTACTGCAACATTGTAATTATAATTCTTTTGGCATGTTTGTATTTCAACGTGGTATATGAGGTGAATGAGACTGAAAGACATTCTTGGAGCGCTACCTGCGAAGGTCATGTGTAAGTTCATTAGATGTCCGTTGTATTAACGCTGCAAAGATACCGGGGTGCAAGGCCTCTGCATTGTTCATCATCCAAAACGCCTTCCCTGTTGTCTGTAACTGCCTTTTCTTCCTCTTACCAGCACCTCCAGAAATGGTAACAAGGACAGTTTGCAATGGGGTGTGTTTTTAACAAACGATGGTATCCCCCAAGCGGGTGACTTTCAGAAGGTGCATGCCCATCTCTCTGCTTTATGGTTGCTGAAGCACATGCCACATAAATTGCAGAGGTGCAACCTGACCCTGGAGATCTGCCAGCACCTTAAAAATGGATGTGATCTACAACTTGTCCAGTTAGGTGGGCATTTGTTTGGTAATTTTATTCTGATTTTTTTTTTCTTAGTTTATCTTTGTGAGTGTTCAAGCCTAAGCTTGAACAGTGGCTAGCGGAGGTCACCAGCACGGTTTGAAGCTTCATACTCTCTGACCCTTTACCTGACTGGTGGGTTTTACAGTGTATATCACCTGGTGGGGAATGTTGTAGTGTATATCGGTAAATGGTGGAATCACTGATATGCAAGGCTCTGTTTTCATTCAAATAATTTGTTTTCGCAAATTTTGGTCCTGAAGATTCTTTTTTAAAATTATGTGACTGCTAGAGCGTAATTTATTTTAGTTTCCAACTACCCCTTGCTATGGATGGCGATACTTTCTAGAACTCTTCCAATTTCCATTAGTATTTCCATGTTAAAAATCTTTATAGGATCAGGGAGAAAAGATTTGTTTTCTTTTTTCCTTTGCATCCGATCTGGCAAGAAAACTTGATGTTTAACTGTACGTCACTGGTGTTCCCCACCAAAGTTGAGGCTGGTGCTGCAGAGCTGTTAACTCCTGTGCAGTGGAGGCAACTCCTCTTGTGCAAGGGGAGCATGAGCACATGCAGGAGATCAGGGATGGTGCAGGGACTTGATCCCAGGTCTCTGAGCCATATGCTGCTTGTCAGTCCTATTCAGGTGCCCGCTGAAAGGATGTTCATTTGGGCAGAAGAAACGTCAAGATGTAGCAAATACATAAAATGGGCTGGGGGATTTAACCAGATAGTATCTTGTGTAATTGCTAATTGCAGTATATCCACAGCCTAATAAAGAACCAGATTGAACAGAATTGGGAGACGTGCCAGCTCAGTGCCATACCAGAAATCAGCCTGGCATTTTAAAGCCCTTTTTGGTCATTCTTTTCCACTCAACAAAGCACTTTTACATGCGTTTACGAAACGCTTTGTCCTTGTGGGACGCTGCATGTCCTTGCCTTTGGTGTGTTCCCGTCCACTTTCCTGTAGACAGTACTTCACCTGGTAAGGAGTGTAGTAGGATAGTTTTTGCACCGCTGTATAGCTCCAGAAAATGATAAATCTGGTTTCTTTAGGAGTGTTATGAAAGCATTTACATGGATGACATTCCTGAAGCTCAGTAATAGCACAAACATATTGGGGATGTTTGTCAAGGATGTTTTTCAAGTATTTGATATTCTCATAGAATCCCCTTCCCCAATCTCCTCTTGCTCCCTACTTGTACCTTCTAACAACAGGGATGGTTGTGACAGAAGAAAACAGATTTTTCTCTGTTCATGATAAAGCATGATGATCCAAGTGACCTGAGGGAAGCCTATGAAATCACATAAGCTCCAGACATCTGAAGATGCTGCAGGTTTTACTGAGAATGGTAGTGCTCTGGTGAAGCTGTTTTAGATGTTTGTAACAGGAGATTAATTCAATTAGCAGTGCTGGGAAATGCTGCCACAACTGAAGTATGCTTGTAACAGGCCGTACTGCCGTTCTTATGGAAAACCTCATGGGAGGCCAGGGATAAAGGACTGTGATTCTTTTAGGATGTTCCTCTAGTAAAGCTGCTAGCCTATCAACTAATTTTGTCACTTGTTTGCTAGCCCAACCTGACAGAAAACAGTAAGCATTCATGGAAGACACTTAGAAAGCCACTGGGCTAGTGGGAAAATAAAGGTTAGGAAATGGCCACTGTACCAGGAATGTCCCTGGAGATTATCCCAACTCTAATGGGGTGAGTTAGTCAGTGCCTCTCTTTGGAGCTGCAAAAACATGCCTGGCAGACACACCACGAACTGGGGCGTACGGAGTGATGCCGAGTGCTCCTTGACAGGTGTATTTGCTAGAGATGCACAACAAAATAGATTATTTCCTTCATCTGTTTTGAGCAGTAAGGTCATAAAGAACGAAATGGCTTCTCATCTTTTAAGTGACTCCTCTTTAATCCAGCCAAGAAACAATATGAGGCTTTATTGGTGCAAAGGGACTTCCCTTGCTCTTTGCCTGTTATAGTTCCTATTCTACAAATCAATAAGAGCCTGCAATATTTATGTGACATCTTGAAGTCCTCTATACAAAAGCTCATTCCAACAACAAATATATGAAAATTCCTTCCCCTTTCTGTCCATTAGAGCCTTCAGCTGGGAAATGTCAGCGAAGGACTGCTCAGCTGAAACATGACCTGCAGTTTTTCCTGAATGAAAGAGACATTGATGTTGCAAAGTATTGATGCCTTCAGAAAGATGCAGTTAAAGAGCATTTTTATTTACTTTACAGTATCAACCTCTGTGCCCACAAATGAAGTCATCATTTACAAATGACTCTAACACAGAAATAACCACCTCCTGCAGCAATTTCCACCTCTAAGAGTTGAGGAAGATCTGTGTTATTCCACTGGAGTAGCACTGGGAAGGAAAGTGGGAGGTTTGTTTATCTGGGGTTTTATTAGTAAAGACCTATGTTTACTAAAGCATTACCATGTGCTCTTGTTAAGGTTGTTTTGGTCATCTTCTGCGCCTGGTACCTGATTCCCTCTTGAACTGTGTAAATTAATATTAACTGACGCTGATTCTGTTTGTTATTGAGACACTCCCAGCAAAAAGGGGGAGGGCAGAACCCCCATCACATCCTCACATTCTGCACTTAACTTAGCCCATTAGTTCCAATATTCTGAAGTGTTTTTAGACCTCCTAGATCAGATTCCGCAATTAGCAAGTGAAATACAGCCATTGCAGAAGAGAGATGTAATAGTCCTGTTTGTTCTTTTGCTTATACTGTGGCATCTCAATTAAACATGATGGTGTTTTTTCAAAAGCTGCTGAACAGACTATTTTTAGATAAAGAATCTGGCACAGCCCACTAATTAGAAGTTTGTTGCTTGCTGCTGCTAGCCACAGCCTCTTTTTTTCTTTTCTTTTTTTTTTTTTTTTAAACTTTGTTTAAAAGCCAAAGAAGTAAATATTGCTGAGCTCTTGCCTTTTTAATGTGAAGATCAAATCATTCCCATGGGGATCTTCTGTCTCTTCTTGTACAGCTGTACTCCTTCATAATCAAGGGCCAGCATTTTAAAGTGGATGAAAACATTAAGTGCTTTAAATTCTGGGTGCTCAGTTTGACATGTTCAAGAGGCCTGATTTTCAGAAAGTCTCGAGCCACCCACTATTAAAACACCAGGTTCTGCACAAAATTCCCAGCCGAACACCTCTACTTTACAGTGATATTTTTAAAGCTAGATTTTTTTTTTTTAAACAAGAAAGATAGTATCTTCTGGAAATGATGCGATCGCTTTGAATATACCTCTGGAGCTGTAAAACAATATGGGAGCTCAAGTGTGTATCCTGTGGTTCTGCCTCCTTGTCACCAGATGGTGTGAGGACAGGGTGACCTAGGGACTGGGCTGAGGTGCTGTGGCTGTCTGGGGGCCTGGTTCTGGGACAGCAAGCTGAAGGGAGCCCTGAAACTGGGGGCTGCTCCCTCCAGCAAAGTCACCAGGGGCAAGCTTGGCTAAACGCAGCTTTCATCTTATTGTTTCAGTACATTTGTGCTCTTCTCAAGCTTACCAATCAGATAAATTTGCATATGCGTTTATTTGCTGCTCTTCTACCATACCCAGAAGCTTAGTGAGGGAAGTAAATTTCAAACCACCACTCAGCAATAGGTGGTCTTAAACAAAACTCATTTCTGAAAGCAGAGCGCACTGGGGACAGAGCACATCCACACCAGTCACTGCCAGTTCTGCTATAGACTTCTGAGGCATCTGGCAGTGACTTCAGTGGAGCAAATTTGCTTTTAGCCAGCTGACAGTCTGCTTTCTGGACACCTTTCTTTGCAAGGCATGAGAACAGCTCTTCCAACAAGATTTTCACCTGGGATAAAATCCCTGCATTTCCTTGGAAGTCAGCAGAGCTGTGCTGATTTATGCCAGCTGAACATCTGACCTTTGAAGTCCAACCTGCTACATTCCTCCACAGCATCTTAATTCTGAGGGGACGCTCTGCGGCTTCAGAAGATGAGGGGCATTGCTTATGGCTTGTCATAGAATCCAAAGCTTTCTAGGGAAAAGTCCTTAATTTCAATCACTCTCACATCTAATACTTCATAATGGAGACCGTCCATCACTGGTGAGGCTTTTTCCTGGTCTCCTATTTCAGTACTAAAGAAAGTGTGGTTCTTAGAAAGAAGCTTCTGCTGTTATGGCTAAGACAGATGATGATTTTTCATCCTGGATGTGTTAAGATGAACAGCTTTAAATTTGTCACAGAAATTAGTCACTTAAAAGAGATATTTTCATAGTTAAGTGGACTTGTGAATCACTGTGAAAAGCCACACAGAGCCAGCCTCACTCAGTGCTCCATGTGAATCTGGAGCAATGCTTCATCAAAGTCAGTAAATTGAATTTAAATAAACTAAATCCAGTATGAATGAGTCTGGAATCAAGTCTCATATTTTCAGACATCTGCAGTGGTTTCAGACCCCACTGGAAGCTGCTGAGAGACTGCCTCTGGGTGATTTTAATGGTCCACGGGAGAGGGCCTCTATAAAAATGATGGAGTGGTGCTACTCATTAGCTGCGAGCTCTGAAGGTGAAATAGATAAACTTCATAGCAAGAAAAGAAGGTGGGTCTGTGAACCATACGTAGGGTGTGTGTATGCCATGCAGCTGAGGGTGAGAAAGCATCCACTGAATTGCCTGTCTCCATATACAGTGTGGGGCTGCTGCCTCTGCCACGTGCTGCTTCCCTGCCCTGCGCCACAAACTGTAGGCACAGAAGAGGTAACACATTCAGGCCCCAGATGGTTTGACTTTTAAAGGTAGCTAAGTAATGTTGGATCATAAGGTGGGATTTCAAGTAGATTAAGTGATTGAGGAGCCGTGCAGATTTTTTTTTGTATTTTCTCTCAACTATGTCCTTAGGCCCCACCACCTCAGGGGCCATCACTATTGGCAGTGGGGATTAAGTTTTTCCTGTGCCAGTGCTTCAGGGCTGGAGAGTATTCCTGTTATGTGGCCAGGATTAGTGGCCCCTAACATCTGTGTGGGCCTTTCATTCTTATTAAGTCTGTAACATTCAGATTTCCAGATTTCCCACGGCGTCCATGCAAAGGAAGATTTCTCTGGTGCTCCACGTTGGACGTGGACATGGCCCTGCCCTAGCCTCATGCCTTGGGGGATTTATAAGGATATCCAGGAGAGTTCTACCAAAGCGCAAGGGCCTAACTCACTAACAGAAGTGGGAAGAAAGTGGGAAAAGTAGCTGATAGTCCGAATAGAGAATCCAAACTTTGAAAATGTGGGTATGCATTTGAAAATGTCTGCTACCACCTTATTTCTGCATAGTTTCATAGCTCCTGCTGCTTGGCCAGATGGCAAGTTGATTAGTAGCCCAAGCAGCTCTGATGACTTATGCCAAGAGCTTGCTAGTGAAACAGTGCTGTGGATTTGTTCCTTTCTTCCGACCATTGCTGGATGCAGCAGCAGCGAGCTGGTAGCAAGGCAAAGCAAAGCACATTCATAGGGCCTCTTTTCTGCAAGCAAAGCAGTGTTGCCAGTTTGTTGAAGGGTTTCTGATTAGCAGATGCTGTTGAGAATGACCTGGAACTTGGAATATATTTTGGTTCCTTGTTTGTGAGTGAAGAGGTATGGAAAGCCCTGATGGCATTCCATTCTGTTCGTTTTAAATTTAACCTTTATTATTTTTTGTAAATGATGCCCATTTACTTGTGGAGGAGCATAGTCTGAATTGTCTTGGCATACTGGGCTTGACATTCCTGATGTACATCAGACCTCTTCCTCTCCAAGCTTATGTCCCCCAGTTGAAGATCTGGCATGTGCTCCTTTATTACTTGTTGATTCTCTTGTGATATTCAGATCCTGCAAAAAATTAAAAAGCTCTCTGATGGGGTCAGATAAAAGCAGGTCTTTCTGGAAATTTTTCTTCTCAGAGATAATAAGTAGCAAAGTTCTGCCCTACCACTTGTCTTGCTGAACTCCAAAATGCTGATGTTGGAGTAGAACAGATGGACTGGGCTGACACTGGTTTGTTGTTATGCTGTGGTCAGCAGAGACCTAAAAAAAATTCCATGTTTCTGAAAAATCAGGCGTTGCTCCATGTTCCTCTGCACTGGATACAGTATGTGCTGGTGAGGAGAGTTACCCCTCTGCACTGTTGACTTAATGACAGAGGTCTACAGAGTAAGAGTTGCATGTTATGTCTCTGTTACTGGTGTTGACTGTGCTTTGGAGACCCTACTTCAAGACCTGTTCAGTCATCTGGACAAAAGATGGAAAGACACAAGTTGTCTTCCCCTCATACGTGATTATTTCTCGTCATGAACGTTCAACCCTTGCATGCTTGGGTGCCTGGTGATTTCAGCAAGTGATAGACAAGCAGTGAGGGTCAGCTTTTGACCTTGCATCTTGTACTGTTTTTTTCTCTGTTTCAGTGTTGAATTCCAGGCCTGGTACTAAGGTAAGCAGCTCCAGGGAAATCACTTGGTTTTCTTGAAATTCTTGGTTTTCTTCCCCCTCTGTTATAAAATTAAAAGGCTCTTGAAGCTTCTGATCCTGCAAATGAGAGCACTGCTGGGAATTTGAGTACATCATTGGCTTTATTACAGCTAGTCCTGAAAGTAAATTTATTTAGGTGTGTTAGTGTTTGCAAAGGGAGGTTTTGTTCCTGTAAACTGTCATGCAAGGGGAGAGGGCTTCCTGAGCATTTCAAGAGATCACACTGAGCCCATGACAAGCGCACCTCAAAGTCATTTAGGAGCTTGTAACCTTGCCTTAATGTTAGCCCACCTAAGAGTGAGCTTCCCAGGCACCGTGTCTGACAACACTTAACTCAGGACCCGGTTAAATGTAGCTGGGAGAAGCTGGCTGAAAATGTTGACTCAAAAACTGTGCATGCTGGGTATTGCTGTTGTAAATACGGATGATGAGAGTCTCTACATCTGTCAGTGCATTTACACCAGTGCAGAACTGGTGTGCCATGGCTGCGTCTGGTGTCTGTCATGAGTCACGTTGCTTAATTTTTTTCATGTCAGGATTTTTGGGGGGTTTTTTTTGTTTTTATTTAATTCACCTTTATTTCAGTTTGGTGTGCCAAATACTTCAACATATTTAATTATTTAAAAAAATCCAAGCCTTGGGTGATAATGTGGTCCTAAGTGATTCTGAAGTGTGAGGTATAGCAAGAACAGGGTAGTTGGTGACTAAGATACTCCTGATTCTTCTGGGTCACCGTGTTATTTCTCAGGAGTTATATGTGGGCTGAAATAAAGCAGATGTTTCATCCATTCTGATAAGGAAATGTCAGCTTTAGTCTATGAATATAATGAAATCAATAAGCTCAACAAAGCCCTGAATGGGAGAATTGGCCGAATAAGCAGAGGGTTGAATCCCACCGCTCCGTTTGCAAAATAATAGCTGCTCTCTACAACTGCCAGGAGGAGATTGTATCCTGGGTGTTGCCAGGGGCTCGCAAGAGGGTGTGGGAAGGCTGGAAACTGCCGGAGCAGGCAGTGGCAAACCAGCTGGCATCAGGCAGCTGTGCAGCTCCAGTAGAGAAGACCCCTGAAAGGCAGATGTTACTTCAAAGCTAATGCAAACTTCAAGGCATTAAGGATAGTTCTGGATGGGAAAAGGCCAAAAATGTTTCACAGATGTCATCTGCAATGTTTGGTGTCCCTCGAAAGCCAGGAAGCATGCAGGCTGGTAAATATCTTGTTAAAGATTTTTTTTGACTACACTTATTTAAAGCTTCCTAGAAAATACACAGCTAATTTCAGAGCAATGGGTGGTGATACCTTTAGTCCCTAGAACAGTTCCTGCCCTGGAGAGGGGGCATGACTGGGGACTCATCTCCAGAATTTTCCAAGGGAGGTATGTCTTACGTAAGGACGGGGTAGCTGCAAGCTCTGCCAGCCAACTAGGGGACCCTAAGAGCACAGGCAAGGGGCAAGGGCAGCTCTGGGCATCAGTGAAAGTCATTTTAAAATTTTGAGGGTTCATCTTTTGCTGGGTGTTGAGCAGCTCAGCAGTCTCAGGTCCACTCTCTTCAGGCAATAAGGAGAAGAGGTGAAAAGCTCAGATCAGACTTGTTTTAAGGAAGAAGCAACTGTTTGTATCAGATTTGCGGGTCTGTTTTGAGGGACAAGCAGAAGTTTGTGGCACTTCATGACACCCAACAGGTTCATCTATCCATGTAATAATAATGTGGCTTCATGTAAGAGAAACCACTCTGAGCCAGTTATGGGTGGCCTAACCTACTGTTAGGGAACTCAGTACAGATAAAAGTCAGTTGCTTAAGATGATTGTTTTGCTTCTGGGAGAAGACAACAGCTGAGGTCTGACTTGGATCCTCCAGTGACAATGCATATTATGAACTCAACAGGGCTCTCTGGTAAGGATGGGTGCTGTGGGCAGCAAAAGTGCTTGTGACACGTATCTCCAGTCCTCCATTTAACAGGAGAAAACATGACTTCTCAGGTCAGCGGTTACTCTTGGCCTTTCTTTATCTGTGTTTGCTCTCTCTGCAGGGCTGCTCCCTGTTTGTGCGTGGTTTTGCCTGCCTTGCTATGCCAGGTGTATCAGGTACCAGTCCAGCCACTGGCTCAAAGAGGTGGTGAGGACTGGAGGGACCTGCTCACCACAGAGGATGCGGCTCTTCTTCAGCATGGTGTGGTGCTTGAAGGAGAGGTGTTTCAGATCCTGGTACCTAGTCCATCCCTTGTACAGATCTGAGGACTGTGGTGATTTTCCTCCTAGTAATCTAAGGGGATTTCAGGCAAACCCCTCTCTTGGAGGGCAAAGGAGGCATTTTGATGCAGGGTATACTATAATACACCAGTCAACCCTCTCTCTCTGTCTACAGTAAGACTTTGTCTCGTGAATTTTCTTTGACTTTCACATAACATCTTCAAAGCATGGATATAACTTCTTTGTTGTGGTTTTTTTCCCCCACCTCTCCTTTCTTCTTCCTTTGATAAAACTACTGTGGATTCTGGGATGCATCCTGCATTCACATCTGTGAGCTTGACTCTCTTGGTACTCTATGGATGCCAAAAGTGTTACTCTGGTTCACTCTTGTGCAACTGGAAACAGAATCAAGCCTTTTATCTATAGCTGGGTTACGGGACTCCTGTAAAAATAATCTGTTTATTTTTTAATACATTGATGTGCAGGGCCAAATTCTGGGATTTTTTTGTTCCTTTCTCAACAATCCTAGGGACAGAGCGTACCAACTGTGCAGAGCTTCTTCAAACGGTAGAGTAGGGTGAGAGGCTCCTGCCATCTATGCAGAGAGGGTTCAATGCCCTTCCTGGTACATAGTGATTTTTCTGCCTTTCCAAACCTCTACTGCATGGGGCCAGTGCCCAGGTGAGCACTGGCCACCACAGCAACTTTGCTGAATTTACTGGTCAGCTGGAAATGCTGCATCGTTTCTTGTCAGAGCTGATCATAGCATCATACAATGTTTTGGGTTGGAAGGGACCTCAAAGATCATCTAGTTCCAAACCCTCTGCCCTGGCAGGGAAACCACCCAGTAGACCAGGTTGCTCAAGGCCACATCCAACTTGGCCTTGAAATACCTCCAGGGATGGAGCATCCACAGCTTCCCTGGGCAACCTGTGCCAGTGTCTCAGTACCCTCAGATTGAAGAATTTCCTTCTAATGTGCACAGTGCTTGGGACCAGCCAGGCTGTGAGTGCTGGAAAGGCCCAGAGTTTCATATATCAGGATGGAAAGAACAGGTTTCATATTAGGTGGTCTTAGTTTCTGTTTCTTATATTCCCAGTGCTGTGGGAGTGTGGGTAGATTTATTAAATGGACTGTTTCATCTGTCATTTCTCATGTGATGCATTCACGTGCCTACAGAAGTGTGCTATGGAGCACACTCATAGCAGGGTTATGAAACACGGCTGAGGAGAATAGAGATGCCTCAGTGTTCATGGGATGCCATGTCTGCTTTCCTTCCAGCTCCTTTGTCACTGTGCATCACTCCAAAGACATCTCCTGTTTTCCCTACACTCACATCTCTCGTCAGGAGGGTTTTCTTTGCTTTTGCCTTTTTTTCATTTACTAGCCATTTCCCTTCTCAACAGGACTGCCTGAGGCTGGGTGAACCAGTAATACTGAGGACTCTTAATAAGAGAAGGTATTATAGCCCAAAATTATTTTCCATCAATAATTAATATATTTTAATCTCATTCTAATTTAGTTCCACCTCTTCTTACTCTTTCCCTTCCCACCCACCTGCCCTCTTTTCATAATCTTCAGTATTCTCCTTACACAGCAGAATGTGTGTGATCTTGTCAAAAAACCAATTTCTTCTTCTTGGGCGGTGGAGTATTGAGATTTCCCTCTGCATCTGCAGTAATAACATAATTAAATAAAGTAGTAATAATGATAATACTAATTCTGATGCTTTGGTGTGATAATGTGGTGGCCGCTGCTAGTGTGATCAGCATGGAGATGTCTCTTGCTGCTGGTAAATATCTGTGATTAACACAGAGCTCTGGGGGGTAGGGTCTTTTTTTTCATTAAACAATTATTTTTTTTTCTTAATTGTATTTTTAAGAAAGACAGAAAAGAAAAACAGAACCACTAGAAAACTTCCAGTACCATTAATTTTCTATTGCCTACCTTACTCAATCCGTGAAAATTGAATTCCAGCCAGGTTCTTTCTGTCTGTCATGCTTGCCGGCTATTCATGGACCTTTACGGCATGAGGTCTTGGGCACTGACATGCTGAAATGTGTAATGAACAGCCATTACTTATGGATGGCCTGGATGTTTTTCCCTCACCAGAAGGCTTGAGTCATTCATGTTTCACATGCTTCTCAGGGGACGATGTGCTGGAGTGACCTCGGGCAGCGTGTACTCTTTGCTCCTGGAAAGGTAATTAAAAATGAGAACTGGTAAACAGGGCTATGGCTGGTTCTCAGTCAGGCGGGAAAACAACCCCTGCTTCTGGTTAGACTTCTTCCCAGATAGGGAGAACATGCACAAGCTTGAGCTTAAGCTCAGCGTGTGTTGCTGTATCCCCAGAGATCAGCAGCAAAGGCCACCTCCTTGCTCCTGCTGAGATGGAGGAAGAGGTGGTAGGACACAAGAGTCACAAGCCTCTGCTTGGAGAGAGGCATGGCTGAGACCACTCCTGCCCCAAAATAGTGTGGCTCCCCTCAGCTCCATGGGAACAGCAGGATTCTGGTACCACTGTACACGGAGGCACCGCAGTTGTGTGTCCACCTGGGTCTGATTGCCAAAGATGCTGAATGTAAAATTTCCAGCAGGCTCCCTGGGCGCTCTCATGGCTTTACAACCTTTCAGAAAATGTCAACAGAGGGGTGAACAGCCTACGTGTTGTTTTCTTTCCCAGTGTACAGGCGAGTGGGACTGGGGTGTGGGAGGGGAAGCACACATGTCAGTGGGGTGGTGGGAACGGGCAGCGGGAGCCCAGGCAGCTCCCTGGCACCCACCTTCCTCCTGCCCCCAGCCCTCCACCTGAGTGCTCATGCTGTGAAAGTGGCAGTCTGGGCCTGTAATTAAATCTTCAGCAACTGTGCAGTGTTCAAGAGCTCGTCCTCCCAGCCCATCAAAAACCCATCACTCAAGAGAGATCCTATTAATTGCCCGTGGAGATAAGCAAGAGGCATATGCAGCAAGGCATGTCGAGCTGGCTGCCACAGCCCACCGGAATCTGATTCCAGAAGGCTCTGTTTAGTGGAGCCGATGTGTGGGGCCAGCAAGGACTCAGGGCTGTAATTTGCACCTCCTAGCATGATGCCATGGTTAATGGGATGAAATGTTATAGCAGGGTGCTGACCTCTCGCTGCCACAGTTGCACTGGCATTGAGAATAAACAAATGTTAACGTGGGGGTGGTTGGTTTTCTCATAAACAGGCAGCAGGGATGCTCAGATGCTGTTTTGTGACAATGACTAGATCACGCTGAAAATAACAGATGCTGATTTCAATAAAATAATAGCATTTTCAGGCAATGGTTTTCTGCAACTTCAAAAAGCTTTGCAGGCCAGAATTAATAAGCTGGTGTTACTGTGGGCTATTGCTGCACAGCAATAGACCTGTTTCATTGCTGGCTTTCAGCTTAGCCCCTCTTCTTCACTTCGGTTAACAGTAAACTGCTTTGCACAAAAGTAGTTTTTTAAAAAACATGTTGTACTGGCTTTTATGAATGGGCAGAACTCTGAATGACAAGAGGTTCGAGAGCATTATCTTATCAGTTATGGAGTAATCTGGCTGGTGGACAGCCCCGTGTGGTACTGAGCATAACGTACTTATCTGCAATTAATGGAGAGGTCTTTTTCAAGTCCTTGCAGTTGGAGAACGCTGATTGTTCCAGCCTTCTGGCTCAATCTGCAATCTCGGCACCTCTCTCAGCTGGGTGAATTTGTGTACTGAAATTGTTCCCTGCCCTGATTCACTATTCCAAGATCTCTGAATCTCAGACATTCCCTGAAGAGCAACGAAAAGCTGAAATGCAAAATTCAACAGGACAGTGGACTGGAGAATACAGAATGAGAATATTTTTTTTTCTCCAGGCAGCAACATGGCAGCAGATATCTTTTTCTCCATTTCTATTTTTCTATTAAGTTGGGAAAGGAACAGAAAACCCATTCTTTTGGGGTTAGGCTCTAAACACGCTGCAGGCTGAACAACTGTTTGGTAATTAAGTTGGTACAAAAGCCTGGTGGAAGACAAACAGTTGAAAGCTGTGTATTACTGCAGGAAAAGAAAAGCATCAGTAAATGTTTCCTTCTCCATGCACCATTTTACTGATCCTGGTGCTGTGGGAGCCCTCTGTCCTCAGTGCCAATCATTCCCCAATACTAACACTCCATGGTTAGGGAGTCTCCACCCTCCAGGAAAAGGCCTTCTCCTCCCAGATCTGTTCCGCAGTGTAAGCAGTGTGTGTATACAAATAGAGGACTCAGTAAGATCTTTTGGGTCAGCAAGTAAGGCTTTTGTTAGTACAAGCTCTGTTTTGCTGTCCCTTTTCCTGGGTATGAGGCAGGTTTTCTGACCTTCCTTGGGAGGTTGTTCCAGATCCTTGCTGCTGCAATGGTCAGAGGTGTTTTCCCCTTTTCTCCTATGCCTTCCCTTCCCTAAGTGGTGATGTTGTGATTTACGAGATATCTGAGATCAAAATGAACTCATTAGCCTCACTTCAGTGGTTTGAAAGGTCTCATATTCTTCGTGTAGTGACATCTCTCTTTTCTTGTTTTTTGTTGTTGAAAGATCTTTTATTATTTGTCCTAATTTCCTTCAGAAGATGTGATCTGGTTGTTGGGCAGCCTTTGCTCTGTATGGGGGCAGTGCTCTCCGCAGCAGCAACAACGGCTTTACTGGCTTTCAAAAACTAACAGCTCGAGTGTTTTCAGAGACCTGCAGATGGCACTGCCTCACTGGGCTATTTGAGTGCCCCTCGCACGTCCCTGTGGTGGGCTCTGTGTCATCTTCAGTCAGAAAGTCTCTTCTTGCAGCTGGAGCAGAGTTCAAAAGTTCTGGCTGTGGGATGTTTTTAGGTAACAATGAAAAATAACATGGAAATTGCTAGGAACCTTTCCCCTTAATCCTCTTCAGGTGGTTTTGTTTTCTGGACTTCTATTCTTTTTGAGGTTTATCTTCAAAGGGTTTTCAACAACTTCTCTGTACAGCTATTTTTTCTCCCCCTTGACGTTTCCCTGTGCCAATTAAGTACTGACTTGGCTGCAGAGTTAATTGCCTCTTCCTAGGAGGACTAGCAAGGACCAGGGGAAGGAGCTCTTTTGTGCTTCCTGGATTCCCTCCTCCCAGGGCAGAAATACCCTCCTTGTAAAGGAGTGGTGGTATCAAGGACATTGTGGTAGTGATGCATCTCACGTTGTTATTGCCTATTTCCTGCTGCAGTCGCTTTGTTTGCACTTACTGTTCAGTTCCCACAGCTTTTCCTGAAGGCTTGCAAGGTGTTGGGGACGTACCTTCCCCATTACACAAAGATGGAGCACTGCTGGTTCATGTTTGCAGCTCCCTGGTTACCCCATGGCTGCACCCTGCCCAGCGCATCGTGACTGATGTGAGATGTTTGTTTGCTGGGGTGCCCACACAGCCCACTGCCTGTAGCCAGCAGTGGCTGGCTCTCCAGGGGTGGGCACACACCCTCCAGGACTCTTACCCTGGGTCTTCCAGCCCGTTTTGATGTTGTTGTTTAACCCCAGCCAGCAACTAAGCCCTACATGGCCGCTTGCTCACTTCCCCCTGCTGTGGGAAGGGGAGAGAATTTGAAGAGTAAAAGTGAGAAAACTCCTGGGTTCAGATAAAGACAGTTTAATAAAGGTAAAACAAAAGCTGCGCATGCAAGCAAAGCAAAGGAATTCATTCAGTCTTCCTGCTAGCGGGCAGGCGCTGTGCCATCTCTGGGGAAGCAGGCCTCCATCATGTTATGGTTACTTGGGAAGACAAACAACGTAACTCCAAGCATCCCCCCATTCTTTCTCCTTCCTCCAGTTTTATACACTGAGCATGCTGTCATGTGGTCGGGAACATCCCTTTGGTCAGTTGGGGCCTGCTGTCCCAGCTGTGCCCCCTCCCAGCTCCTTGTGCAGCCCCAGCCTGCTCGCTGGTGGGGTGGGGTGAGGAGCAGAGAAGGCCATGACTGCGTGGGCACCTCTCAGCAATAAGGAAAACAACCCCGTGTTACCCACACACAAATGCAGAACATAGCCTCGTAACAGCTACTATGAAGAAAATTAACTCTCCCCCCACCAAAACCAGTACAGTTGTCTTCTGTCTTATACCAGCTAACAAGACAGAGAGATTGTGACTGGTTCAAAACCTGCTGACAAGCAAATGGAGGTCTGTTTTCTATGATTGCTCTCTCTGGGATTTTATGGCGGGTAAAATGATTTGTTTGCTGTTGCAGTGTTTAACAGAGGTGGCAGCTATTGTATGCGAGGGATCTGCCGTATTTCCCAAGAGTCAAAATAAAATTCAGCCATGGTGAGGTGTTCTTGGTTGTTCCCTGTGAATAAATCCTTGCTTCAAGGTTAATCGGGTATCTCATGCCTCATAAGTGGTTCACTTCGTCGTGTGACTGGGAAGTAACGCTACCCAGACAAATCAAATCTCTGATTTCACTGCTTCTATTTCTTCTATATGGAAGTACTTGAATTCTGCTCTGCTCCATCACCAATACAACTAATCATGCATACACACTAGCCATTCTGGACAAGCTGCTTTCAGGATGATGTTTCTACAACTCCATTTTGTGATTGCAGGTGGAGAATTGCCGCTTGGACACATCAAATTTTTTTGTCTAGCTGCCTGGTGTGGAATAAATGTTTGAAACGCACCATCTCCTTGGGCTCTGTTAGCACTCATCACTTGGGAGTATTTGAAAGGGAAGTTTTGGGTCTCTGCTGCCAACAAACTTGGCCAAGCTGGCTTTTACGTTGAGAAGTTTAATCTGCAGCCTGCGTGGCAAAATTTCTGGGTTTGATGCTTCAATAGTTTTCTTGATTTCTAAATACATTTTTAGAGTGGTTTTGTACATTCATCCAGGCAAAGGTAGGTTTGAGAGTTTTTTATGCAACCCCGCTTCCAAAGACAAACGATGAACGTTCAAACCTCAGGTTGGGAACAAAAGGAAACTAAATCTCTGGGCTGTGAAGAAAAGCCTGAAAGCCAATGAACAGTTCAATATCCAGAAGGCAGGCAGGTGTAAACTCAGAAATAATATTTTGTTCTCAATGTAATTCTCCTGATCATACAGCAAGACAGGTTTCATGTACTTGTGACTACATATTGCAACAACGTGAGGACTGGTTAAGGGAACATACACAGTCTGGGTTACTGACTTTGGTGCCCCAGAGTACACAAGGTTTAGCAAATTACGTTGTACATCAAATCTTCACAATGAAATTAATTAGCAAAGCCATCATTCATGTTATGGTATCGGTAGCATCCAATTATTTAAAATACTTCTGTTGGGCATGGGTCTCTTATGTAGCCTTTTTTTTTTCTTTTTTTTTTTTTTTTTTAGTTGGTCAGGAATTAAAAGTTCGGTTGCTCTTAAATAACTGTGCTTTATTTCAAAGACTTGCTATGTCTTTGCCAATTAGAGGTGGGCGGTAAGCTGTGTGTCCCTGCCACGGTGGCTGTTTGCAGGATATCGAATCTGTGTCCTTTGATGTGCTGCTGACAGAATTTTCTGCGGGGAAAAGTACCATCTCCAGAATAATTACTATTATTTTTTAATCATTAAAACACTTTCCCCTCCTACCCCCACCCCACTTAATTTTGAAAATAGTTAAACCCGTAAAACTGAAATCCTCTTTCTTCTTCCAAACAAAGGAACTGCTTTGTACAACACCTTTTAGAGAAGACTTCAGTCTGACAGAGCTAATAAGCAAAGCAGGACATCATCATGTAGTGGGAAAATTTTGAGTAATAGTAGTAATCAAAGAACATTGCCCATGGTTGTACGAGGTCAAGAACTGGAAAGCTTTTTAGTTGCTTAAGCCTTTCCAAAAAAAGCCCTTCAAATACTTCTGTTGTCCTATTTCTGGAATTTCTGAGCATTAGAATCTGGAGATACAGGGAGAAGGTCACAGGTGAAAAACATCCAGAAATGTGAGCGTGCGGAAATCTATATTTAGGGGTCCTGGTGCCTTTAGTTCTGCTGCTCTCCTGCCATTAATCTCACTCATTCCATCTTTAGTCCTACATGACCATGGACTTGGTCTTTTCTACACTCGGTTGTACATGTAAATTTGTAGAACTTTAGAAACCACGAAATTCTCAACTTTCCACTGCCTCCTCATTGTCCTTTCATTTTTTTCTGGGGCATGCCAAAATACTCCGTATTGAGGAGGCTGGTCTGCAGCAGCTTGCAGCCCTCCTGTCATGCTTGCTTCCTACCATAGCTACCGCACAGATGCAGCAGCCAGACTTTGTGAATGCAAACCAAACTGGCACAAGAGTCAGAGTGCGCAGAGTTCTCAGCAAGTTCAGTAAAAACGTGTCTTGGCAAGCAGACGGGCACCAGCAGCGAAGGACTCCTCTCAACTTTAGGGACACTTCACCAAGGAGTGGTAGGTGTGGCTGTTGGTGTGCAAGGGCCATTTCATGCTGTGCTCATGTGAAATTTCTAACGCAGATCTCTAAAGAAATGCTGTAGCTTTGAGGCTTGGGGTGATCCACAGGGACTCCACAGCAAGTGCAAACAGATGTAGCTGCCGTCGGGCAGCAGGACTCTGCCCATTGTCCAACAAACCAGTCTATGACTGGCTTTGGGCTGCTCACTTGAGGACAGGGTTGCCCCACGGTGGTCTGTGTCATATCTGCAGAGATGTGCCTGCCTTGGAGAAATTCCATTTCAATGCTTTGGGCTATTCCTGTCTGGGAGAAATTTTGGATGTCAGCAAATGGTAGGAAGATGCCAACAATGCTGGCATAGACATAAGTTTTCTCTCCTGGCTCTGAGCTAAAGCAAAAATATCCTTTGAAGGGTAGCTAGGGCCATGCTCCATTTATCTGCTTAAAATCTTGACTTACAAATGGGTTCCTATTAGATGCCTCTCTAAAAATTAGATTATTTTTTTTTTAAGAAAACTGCCTTTTGAAGTTATTGACTTACCAGCCCTATCACTAAAGCAGAATTGAATCTAGCACCTCCTGATTGTTATCAACTGTTCCTGGTTGGCTACAGTGCATGATTGGTATCGATCTTGTGGGAATAAAACTAACAATGCTTTTGGCTTTGGATCTGGAGAGATATTTATCTTTTCATCTGTAACTATCATTTTCTATAAAAGAACATATCCAGGTCTGTAAATTCACACTACAGTTATACATTTTATTATTTTCTATGTATGATTTTCATTGGAAATATTGAGCAAGGTGCTGGTTTTGTTGTACAACTTTTCTCTCTGCTCTTGTCTGGTAATGTTCTCTGGGGCTAATGGTTATCGATATGTAGGATTCTGGGAGATGAAGGAGGGGGAATCATTTTACAGCCTAGGTCTTCATCATCTGTCAGAACTATATGATGACTTAGATTTTATTGCATATATATTTTATTTGTATATTGTATTTGGGTCAGATGCAGAGCTATTTAATGGGTGTATCGATTATCAGGTTTATGAACCTATCAAAAAAGGGAGGAGAGACATGAATGCAATAAATAAGCATTAGCACTAGTTCATCCTATGCTATGATGCTTTCTCAGATGTGTTTTTTTGCATCGAACTCAATCTGAAAAAGAGGAAAGTGCTCAGAATCCTTCCTTTTGCTCCTTTTCCCCCTCTGGGGCCTGGGTAGGAGGGAATGGAGCAGCTGCAGGGGAGGTGACCAGAGCCCTCCATTTGCCAGGCTTGTTGCTGTTACACCTGGCAATCCCAAACCACAGGACATTTCAGAAATATCTTACAGCTTTGGTGGGATGAGACAAAAGGAGGCATCCAAGTGGCTTTCTTTAGCTGCTTCTTTGCTTCCAGCCTGGGAGAGTTTGCTGGCCTGGATGAGGTTGCTGCTCACCCTTGTAGAAGCAGCGTTCCCTTCCCTTGAGAGCAGGGACACGTCTGAGTGATCATGTCATCCACGGGGTCTGTCTGCTCGACTTGAGCTGGTACAGGCTCACACACACACTGCATCAAATCGGTTACTTGTGTTCACCCCGACACCTTTCAGCAAAGCTCCCGTGCATGAGTTCATGATAGGATCGCTTTCAGATTAATGAGACTTGGGAAGTGCCAAAAGATGAACTGTGGCTTGCATGGTGTGGTGGTTGGAAAGAGTCTGGTCATTGCTCCACAGCACATTGCTGACCTGGGGCTGCTGAAGTCCTCCTTAAAGCCAGGAAAGAAATCAGAAGGTAGCAAGCTGAGAACACAGACTGCTTTGAACTTAGGTTGTTATGAACGCTGGAGAGTGAAAAAAGGTTGTTCCCTTTTAGTCTGGATGTGGAAAGAACCAGAGATGTGCAGAATTTAACACAGAGAGAGAAGCCTGAAATTGTTGCACTTGACTCTTGAGGTTTTGTGGCCTTGGTTGAGTTTCATTTGAAGTGCTTCAAGAGGAGCCCATCTCATGGGGCAAGCGGAACTTCCTGTGAAACAATGTATTGATTTAATGGAGTTGCTTTGTTTCACTTTCTTGTTAACATGTGTGATGCTTGAGATGGGGTATTATTTACGAATATAGAAATAACCGTTAGGCTATTTCAAAATTCATTCACGTCATTTCTAAATTCATGTATGTGTAGTAACTTTTTACTCGCCTTATGCCATTTACAGTGAATAGGAATTCAAACATGCCTACCAAGATCCCAGAGCAATTTTGCTTGTTGGCCTAAATTGTGTATATAGGAAGGAATTGTAGCCAATGTCTTTCTGATACTTTTCTTTTTTAAAATAAAAAATGAACTTTTCTAAGTCATTTTTCTGGAAAAATACTGGACCACAAAATTATCACTGAAGTGTCAGTGTCCTGCAAAAATGGATTTTTGACAGCACATTATGAAAAAATATCATAAAGTGAGCATCATATCACACAAAACAAAAGCACTTTCAAACTGTCGTGCTTTTTTGTGGTTCCGATGAACAATTGTAAAATTGTCAGCACATCAGGAACTGGCTGGAGTGTCCTCTCAGTTCTCACTACTGAAGGGACAGTAACAATGGAAAATAAAGGCAGTGCTCACAGTTTATGGGGCACCTTTATATGGTGCATAATGCCAGGAGACACTCTTAGTGGTAGGCAAAGCTGGAGGGGGGAAGGAAGGTCTGCCTGGAGGAGGCTGAGATAAGAGTTTCTAAACACCTCTCTGAATTCTGCATTGCTAATTTCTTCACTTTGTTTGTATGCATAGGGAGAGCTTGTAAAACAAGACAGAATAATCTGAATAATTGCTGTGGATAGAAAAACATGCAGGGAGGAGATATAATGAGAGATAGATGGTACATTAGTGTGTGAGTTGCAAATGTTATCAAAAGGTTATCTTCAGCTGCTGGTGCAAACAGGCAGTGAAAATAGCAGCACAGCTTCTAAAATGAGTGCTTATGCAAGAGAAGAAACGAAAAAAATATTTTAAGTTCCTGATTTTTTGAGCTTTACGTGTGGACTTCGGGGGCTCAGCCAATTTCCCCCATGCGAGAGGTTTGGCTGACCAGAAGGACACAAGCACTCGGTCTTAGAGCTGCTCAGAGAAATTCCAGAGAGGTGATGTTGTGATCTCTGACACAAGTACGTGCAGGTTGTTAGCTGGTGAGAGCTGTGGGCGTTTAAAGAGGTAACTTGATGTTCGTTTCATTGCCTCTACATGGAAGAATGGGTTCTCGGGATAGGAGATAATTCCTTTTCTAGGTTTTCCTCCATCATCATGGATGTGAGAAACTATTTTTTAATGAAAAAGAAATTTCCTAATCCTGGGAGTCTAGGAGCTGAGGTTTCAAGACTTTTTTTGAGAGCTGACATTACATACGTGGCAATCAGAACCACTGCCTATTAGCTGATCACTTTGTGTGTGTTCAGCTCCTATAGAGAGCAATCTTCCCTATAAGAGAACAGCACATAACTCATCCCACAGTCTGATGAACCAAGGTTTGTCCCTGCTCTGAAGCGTGGATATCACAGCAGTGAAAAAGCAGCTAGCAATAGGGCGCTAGAAGAGACCAGAGCTAAAAAAAGAGATATTAACTAGTGTTTGATATAATGACAGTTCTGAAGTGTTTTTCCTATTTTTTTCTTCCATCAAGGCAAACTGAACTGAGCTGTGTGGCTACAGCTGAGGGCTGAGGTCATTATAACACCAGTGGCAGAGCTGTGACTAAAATTTCCTGGGAAACTCGAGCTCCGCAGGGAGCAGTCGGCAGCTTGCCTGGATGCTCTGCTCCCCCAAGACTACTTCCATTTACGGGGCTGTGGCTACACATGCTTGTGTTTCCGTGTTCCCTAGACATTGCCTCCCCTGGTTTTTTTTGTTGTTTTTTTGGTTGTATGTTTGTTTTTGTTTTTTTTTTATCCACTGTTGATTTTCATCAGGATTAAGTTTCCCCAAGAAGCAGCACTTTGGGTTGATAGCTTGTGACTGAATGGTTAAGACAGTTGGGCAGCCATAGTTTGGGCAAATGTTAAGTGCAGTTTCAGCCACCCTGATGTTTTCTTTTTGTTGTTGTTTTTTTTTTTTAAATCTAGAGACACAAACTTCTGCAGTAAATACCCTGCTGTGAGGTTTAGAAGTTAGCATACTAACTGAACCCTAGCAAGTCTCAGGGTGGTTTTGAGCTTGGCTTGAATTCTCCTTTTCCTGTCCCTACCAGAAGAATTTATTTTCCCGGGGTGAGGTGTCCTCGCCA
>JAVSBS010007227.1:36100-48802 GCA_033124195.1 Coracias cyanogaster | reverse complement strand
CTTGACTGCTTTGGAGGAAATTCTCCTATTTGGAGCCACCACAGATGTTTTGCCTGAATCTGTCTTCACGTTCAATTAGCAGAAAATGAACAGAAAATTGCAATTACTTGAGAAAGACCAGGGCAATTATTTTTAAAAGTAAGTTGAAGCTTTTATATCCAGTACTTTCTGTTCACACCACTCCCAATATAAAAACTCTAAGAGGTTATTTCTCTTGTCAATTAAAGGAAACTGGACTATACTGTGCAGTTTGAAGTTACCAGACTTACTGAACATTCACATCGCAGTAGTGTACAGAGACTATAACTTTGGGCCTAACTGTGTTGAGTGCTGAGGAAAGACAAAGACTTTGATTCTCAAGCCTTTAGGGCAATGGCCTTTATTACAAAACAAGTAAAAAGGCAGTCTTATATTTGTAAAATCTCAGTTTTTAGTTGAAGAAATAACACTTTAAGGGTATTCCTCCACAGTTCAGAGTAGTTAACAGCAGCTACAAGCATGTAGCTTGTAGCATTAGTATTAATTATTAGCATTAAGTATTAATTAAAAAAACCCCACTCTTACTTCAGTACCTTGTTGACTAACTTAAACATTTTCCGTTAAAGAAAAAATATGTAATAGTTTACTCTGAAATTTTGGCCCCCAAATTCTGTCTGAGTTAGTGCATTATTATTATTTTTTAATGGAAAATCTCTATATGGCTTTTCTGCAATAAAAACATTCAAAACAAAATTCTTTAAAAGTATGTTTTCTCACATAAGTAACTGCAGAAATAAAAAAAAAAAGAACAAGGTACTTTGGTGGCTGGATTTTGTATTCTCATAACATACTGAGTGCAGCATTTTTTAAATAGAAAAGATAAAAAAAAAAATCCACGTGTGAGGTTTGTTTACAAAAAATAATCCAGTTATTGCTCAGTTATTCTTTATACCTGTAGATGGGGAGAAGTTCATGTTACTTTGAAACAATAGCTTTTGTTCTTGAGATGTATTTTGGAGGCAGAAAAATACTAATTGCTGCGGCACTATGCATTCTTGATATATTGAACAGTAGAGGAAATAGTCTCAGAAACTATGTAAACTGCTTCCAGCCTGAACTTAGCAGGCTGCTTTTTTGCCAGTATTTCAAAACATGTTTAGCTGAATAAGCATATTTTCGACATTACAACAGGGTGTAATCACTTTTTCATCTGATCTGCTCTTCATGTACGCTTTATTACAAAAAGGTGGAAAGTTATACACGGAAAAAAGCAGGCATAAAGAAATTTAAAATAAAAAATGTCTCTAAAACATTTTCCATTCATCCCCCCAGCACCCTCCCCAGTAAAATACATGTTAAAACCTCCTGTAGATGATGAGCGTATGACTCACATGGGAGTTTCATATAGCTTCCCCTTCTACTGTAAGCCTTACTGGGATTCTCTCTCTCACCGGTACTAGCTACCACATGGTGAATGGATGTTGTTTAAGATGTTTTCTTTCACCTGAAGTGAGCTAAATGGCTTAAGCAGCACTTGAGAAATTGCTCTGTTCCCTCTGCCACACCACTCCAGTGCCAGCGAGTGGGGGTGTGAAAGCTCAGGCTTCCCAGCAGAGATGAGAGAGAGGTGCTGGCACCGAGCTCTCTGTGAGGAGGCCTCCTGCCAAAACAGCACAGCCTAAACACTCAGCCAGAAGTAGGTAACCTTAGAGGACACCACATGGACTATTTATCTGCTAAGGCTCAAAGGAATACAGAAAGTTGCAAACGGGATACAAAGCAAATGTGTGTCAGTATATTAACTGTCACAGCACTACAGGTCCAATTCTCTCCAGTCGATGGCCTTACTCCTTAGGACCTGAAAGGACTTGGGATTTCACACAATGAAATGCTTGTTCAGCTGCAGAGGGAAAGCCTACTAAAATGACAAAACAGAGCCCATCTTAAGCAAATTATAGAAAACAGCTTCCCCTCTCTTCTCTTTCCAGGCTTCAGAGGAGATCCCTTGTTTGGCTGGTGTAGACACCTGGAACTCAACTAGAGTAACCTGGGACCTGGGCTGTGCACGGGAGGCAAGTATCACTGTGAGTGCAGGTTTGATGCAGTTTGGTTACCTTGCTCGAGATGTCATTCAGTTTAGTCATCTGGTGTGGACGAGCAGAGCATGTAGTTCAGGAACACAAGCTCATACTTGTTTCTAAGTAATCTCTGGCTAATACCTAGATTCAAGTTCTGTGATGAATATTTGAACACTTAGCCAGCCTTTGTGCAAAAGAAAGGGAACTGTATAATGAAAAAATGGCTGTGTGTACCAGTTGTGGGCCAAACATTTTCAGATTGTGTCACTGTTTATAAATGAAAACCTGTCAAAGATAGTGGTCAAGGTATGAAAGACAGGACTGCAAGGTGCAGTGCCTTATAGAGCTTTTCAACTTCTAGTCATCTTATAAAAAAAAAAAAAAAAAAAGGGTTTAGTTGGCATTAATTATCTGTTACCCACTTTCTAGAATCTACCATTGATACTAATTAGCACTACAGGAGTACTTCAGATCCCTTCTTAATTTTAGGGCACTGCTGTGGCAGGGTATGCTTTGGAAGACTTACAGGATTAACATAGATACTAATGGAGATAAATCTAATGCGGGGGAAGTCTGGGAGCAAGAACAGTGGTTTGGGGTTGTGCTGCATTTCATGCTCAGTCCCAGGATGCAGTAACAGCCACACGTGGGACTGGAACCCATTCCCTGTGGAGTACGGGGTGGGGCTGAAAAGAGCAGGAGAAAACTGGATTGTCAGGGTGTATCAGGTCAAAGAAAGTAATCTGTTCATTCCCAAACTAGGACTCATGTAAAAACTGTTCACACAGATACTAAAAAGCAGAGTTATAATTTGCTGTGGCTTTACCACCTCTGTGTAGGAGCTGATGGGAAGGTGGGAGACCTGTATGTCCTGGTCAGGATTTAAATGCATAGATGTAAGGCAAACTGGAAAGCTTGGCCATATATTATCAGCAATTATATTTGTGAGATCAAGAACATGCTAATCCAGTGCTACCTACCTGTGTACTTCTTGAGCAATAATCAACTTTGCAGACAGCTAGTCATCTTTTCTCTTGTTTTCTCAGAGCATATTCAGTGCCAATGGACATAATAGGGCAGGGGGGTACAACTGCCTTTGCTCTGATAGAGCGATACCTGTCCACTTGGGTTGATGTTTATACATAGATCCAATTTATGATATTTGTCTATGTCACTGTAGCTTTTTTGCATCCCTATTTTTTCATGCTCCCACTAGTAAATACCAGGGACAACAGCTTGATTAATGATGACAAGATTGAATTAGGGATGCAACTGAAGGCTGTGTCATCATATGGATTTAATCATTTCGCATGAGCAAAATGGGGAAGAAGGAAAGACTAAGAAGTAAATAATTAAAAATGCTGTTTTTAATGTTAGTTCAGTAGTCCAGCAACACAATACGGAAATAAAGTAGTATCTCTGACTTCAGAGGTCCCTATAATTTCCAGATCTGAGTGTTATGATTTAGTGTCATCTGTTGTTATTTCAACCTTCAGGTATCCAAATATTGGCAAATAGGAATAAAAATGGGAGGGGAAGAAGGAGAACAGAGCTATAACAACATGCAGCAAATCAAAGAGTGCTCTCCCAAAATATGGAGCCTTTTCTTCATAACATTTAAGTAAAAATTAATTATGAGACCATGACATATGACGCTTCCAGCACAGCTGGGCAAATAATGCCCTTTTATGTTGACTGTCTGAGGTCAAGATTAGCAACCACCACCACAATTGAGTTTGCTTGGCACGATCAGGAGCAACTAAAATGTTTCATTTGAAAGAAAACTCATGCAACTCTTTATTTATTATTTAACTAATGGGAGGGGCTGTTAATCTATAAATGTTCATCTATTATTTAGAAAGGAAAATGCAGTACAGTGTTTTCCTTCACATGTCAGACTATTTCCTTATCTTTAAGGGCTGAATATGACAATTTATAGTCGGACAAAACTAGCTCCTGTAAGATACTACAGTATTTTCCAAGTGACAGATCGTCTCTGAAAAAACGCATTATGCCTCAAACATCCTCTCTCCAAAATGCAAGACAGTAAATAAATAACACTATTTCACATAAGCAAGTCATGATGTTGAACCTGCAACACCTCCATCTTCTGCCTATAAATAAACTATATAGAAGATCTATCCTGAACCTTTTCCCACCTCCTCAGGACCGTAACAGCTCAGGAGGCCTTGCCTAAGAGTATCTTCAGCCAGAAAAACTAGACTATGAGTTTAAAATGCTTTATCCTGATAACAGTGTTACATGATGTCTGCTCTGGAAAAGTCTGATATTCTCCTACACCACCTGGCTACTAATTAAGCTTTCCTCCCATCTCACTTTTTGGTCAGTTGAGACTCATTCTCTTTGCTCTCCAATGCACTCAAAACTCAAGTCAATTTTTATGCTGGTCCCTCTGTTGAAATACTGTCACTCATTACCTTAAGATGTGTTACGTCTTGTCTAGGTTACATCTTATCTACAGTGTCTACCTCCATGATTTTTCAGCAGAAGAGACCCTCCTGAGATGGCACTGAACTCCACAAAACAGAGTTCTGCAAGTCTGAGGTTTCTTTAACTTGGAGGCTGAACCAGGAGTGATGCCTCCATAGTTGAGCCATTTTAAACTCTTTTTCTACTGTCCTTTGCTAAGCAGAACTCAAAGACACTGAGGGATGGCAACCTGCATGCCTGTTTCACACAGAGCTTTTGCAGAGCGGCCTGCTAGTGAAACATCCATCAAGCATTTCCTCTGAAGAGGCTGAGTGACTCTGAATCTTCATATTGGAAGGATAAAAGCATACCATATATTTATAACTTTTCATTCCGGGGGTTGATTTACCAATTTTGAAGTGCAGGAGGATGTTTTATTGTGTGCATTGTTTATTAAATGACACAGCAGAGCATCTTCTGCCTTCAGAAGGCTGCAAAGGCCTGGACACACCATCAACAGAGTCCAGCCCACTTCTAAAGATTACCTTCAAAAATCCATAAAGATTTATAGTACAAACATTTCCAATACAATCATTGGTGGTTCTTCCTGAACTCCAGTGTATTATTATATGCAAGGAGAGTAGCCAGCAGCTATTCAGAAGTGCTCAGAGAATGTGTTAGCAGTTAGCAAGTGGATTCATTTTTCTGTTTTAAAATCCTTTCAAGAAACGAATAAACTATGATAACAATAGAATCTTTAACAATATTACTCAGACAAATGTTTGGACAACTGACAAGCTAGAGTGAAGTGTGATAGCATCTATCATCAGCCAATGCTGTACAATTACACAGCATTTCCCTGCAATCAGCAACTGCGTCAGATTAAAATGCTGTGCTGTAGAGGCAGGCAAAGAACGTTCTTGTAGAAACAGAATCTCTCAGTCCTTACCTTTTTCCCCTACTGACACCAGGAATGCACATTAAATAGAGGAATTTCAAGAGTCTAACTGGGGGGGGCATCAGGCAACTGGCCCTTAATGACGATCGGTGGGAGTTACACCTGTGAAATCATCTTTCAGATACTTTAAACCACAGTGTATTTAACTACAAGACATTTGTGGCATAACGAAACGTATGGATATGAGTCCTTAAGTGAGTCATGCAATGTTAACAGAAATGCTGATACAAACTTGCATAAAACCTTACCTTCCTAATATGCAGAAAGAAACCTACTTTAAGAATCCATTAAGGCATTCAGCATTTTTACTGGGTACTACTTCAGCCTCTGCATTTTAAAACTAGTTGCTTCAGTTACCAAAAGTCCTGCTGTGCAAAAATCAGAGGCCTGGTGTTAAACTCCAAAAAAAATTTCAAATGTTTCTTACGCAACAGAATGCCACAATTTTCCAAAGTCTGGTATCTTGAGACTTTTATAGGCTTGAGGTCGTAACTTGCACTTAAGTGAGTACCACTGGAAGAATAAAACTCCTTGTTTCTATTCCACCAACTTACGGGATCCTGAAACTGTGCCACTGATCTGAGACTACTGCAACTACTATAATTCTTAAGTACTTTCTTTATTAAGGTAATAAAACATATTTGTGGTAGATGTTGATTTTTCTGTTAGATTTCTGCCTTTCTAAGGTATCAGAAAATTTTGCATGTTACAGAAAATAATGAAAGAGCTGGATTAGTGATAAAAATGCATGAAAAGCAGTGTATCTGGTCGGTATCACCACACTGCTAGACAGGATAGTATACAATAGATCCGTGGCATGCATATAGAATCATAGAATCATTTAGGTTGGAAAAGACCTCTAGGATCATTAAGTTCAACCTTCATCCTAACATCTCCCTGACTGTGTCTTGAAGCACCACATCTACTCATTTTTTGAACAGCTCCAGGGATGGTGACTCCACCGCTTCCCTGGACAGCCTGTTCCAGGGCCTAACCACTCTTTGAGTAAAGAATTTCCTATATCCAGTCTAAACCTCCCCTGGCGCAACTTGAGGCCGTTATCTCTTGTACCAATATGTGTACCTGGAAGCTTATATACCATGTATACATAAAAAATGACATTAGTCAGAAAAGATCTAACTACATTTGTTTCTGGGTTTTTTTGTTCACTTTTGCTTTGTTTAGAAGTACACCTTTTCAGGTGATACATTGTAAAATGTCTTTGAAAGTGTACTGTTCACCCGTATCTCTCATGCAATGTAAAATCTTCTAGCAACGCATGCATACATAGAAAGAAAACGGCGGCAGAATAGACTCACCATCATTAAAGTAATTAAAATACAGTATTAATCTTTGATGGTAATTCTTTTAATAGCTCCTGCAAATTACAAAAAGCGGGTAGCTAGAGCTTTCCCTCCAGCAACAGTGCTCTAACCCCACCAAGGGAAGGAAAACACTCCTTGAGAGATGTGCCAGGAGGAGCCCCAACCAAGCATTGCATCTTCCCTTTCACAGACACCCAAAATTTACACAAAGCGGTCAGAACTGGCCACATTCCAGGCCAACATTCCCTGTAGAGTGAAAATCCTTTGGTTATGTCAAACAAAATCCCAAAGGTACTATATACAATACCTAACTCAGTTTCACGTCTGGCAAATACAAGTCTGCTAAATGCGAAAAGTGCAAATCCCTATTTTTGTAAGAAAAAGAAATGAAATTTATATGGCTGGCAATGCCCTCACTGACTTGGCAGCCTACTTCTACATCACATTGTTATTTACTCAGTCTGTGCTTCACCTTCTCACAGGCTAGTTAAAAATATTGAATCTGGTATTAACATGGTGACAACAGGAAGGACAAGGAGAGATCAGGCTGATATAGACCTTGATACAAGGAAAGCAACAAATTTCTCCTCTGCCTTAGCAGTTTTCTACCCTGGGTTCTTCTCCAGGCCTTACCATTAACCAAGCCTCCAGTACGCTATCCCATCCACTCCCCCAAGGCTTCCAGCTCTTGCACGCAATCCTGCCCCCACTGAGATCCGAGTATCACTACACAGTGTACTGGGACAGGATGACCACCATCACAAAGAAAATTCCTTATAGTTAACTGGTTTTTTTTCTGAAGTATACAACACGTCCCTATTACAGGAGGAAATTTGGTGTGAAATACTGTACAGCAATAATACTAGCAAGGGAATTTCTTATATGGGGAAGGTGCAGGGCTCCTGTGTGCCCTTGTATTTCCTCTGTCATAGCCAGGTAATTCAAGATGTCCTTTTTCAGATTTAACAGTAACTTTATATGCCTTACACTTGAACTTCATCAAAATGGACAAACAAACTGAAGTCTCGCATATGGGTGATCAGTAGCAGGCTGTTCATATCAATTCCTCAAAAAACCCTTGCATTGAATTGCTTGTGTCTACGCATGAAATATCCTTAAACTTCTACGGTGTGTAGCAGAAATAAAAAAGGATGATCAAGCAGTGCCATAATTATTGCTTTAATATAATTAAATTTATTTAAAGTAGCATTGAGTTGTGTACAGTACCCTATCTACTTGGAGGTTGCATTTCATTATGCAAGTGGGCTACATAAGCATGCACCAAACAGTAAAGTACTATGAAAAGTTCGACAAAAGTTTTGTGTTTAGATTGCTAAAAATTAACATTAATGCTTTCTGAAAATAATTTGACTGTTAACTTAATTATGTTCTTAAAAACTTTAATTGCAAGAAACTAAAATCAGTATCCCCTTTCTTGAGCGTTTGAATTCAATGAGAGCAAGTGTTCAGGAGTATGTCCTATTTTAATAGATCAGTGAAAAAATACTGAGATTAAAAAATAGCGTGGGAGTAAGATGAGGAGTAAAACTATGCGTAGCTGTACAGTACATTTTTGTGCCGAGGCCCACATGCACAGAGAGCATAACCAAAACTTTTCATAATGGAAAACGGTCATCATTAAAACTAGAATCTTCATTAACTTCAGGCACATTCCTTGCATATTCAAAACTATTTTCCCTGTGTGAGTGACGAGGATTACTTTCAGTGTGTCCCAAAGCAGGGGATGTAAGAGGGTACACTAAAGTTAATCAGAGCAAGGGTTTTTTCTGATCTTTCAAAGATCTGACAGGAGGAGAATATGTCTCCTTTGCAGGGATCCAAGTTCTGTTTGTCAACTGAATTTGTTGTTTAAGTTTCCCACTGTGCCTTAGTCATAGTGAGAGGTGAGAAGATGGTAATTCCTGACAATTCTTCTAAGAATTGAAAGCGAAAATCTATCATTAGCTCTTCTACCGTCCACCACAGAAAAATTATAGCAGTGACCAGCCTTTGCAAACTCTAGTTCCTGCTCATGACCCATACTGCTCAGTCTTGGACTCGAGTGTGGGAAGAAACACAAAGAAAACAGAGTCAAAACCAAAGTAGATCTTGGGATCAGTCAGCATCCTTGTGAGCAAATTGCCACCGTAATATCCAGAGAGGCAGACAAAGACAGGCTGTCACAGCTCTACAGGGAAACTAGGGAAGGAGCCGCATACACAGCTGAGGAAGAAGGACAAGCTGTGGTGGGGATGAGGGCCTCTCCTGAGACTGGGGTAACATGCCTGGAGAAAATGAAGCTCAGTAGGCTGTCGGCAGTATCAGGGCATGTAAATACTTGTCGTGTTCACTGGCTTTTCTTAATGTCTGTAAATTGCATAATGACACAATGAGGAAAATAGCCATTTGTTTTAATGGTTAAATATCAAAAGCATCCTACCTCTTCAAAGGAAGAGTATACATATTTTTGGAGTCTGAACAGAGCCATCAGTCCCACTGCAGTGCTAATAGGAGAAAAAAAAAAAACACAAGGTGAGAGATTCTCAGGGATAAAATCAGGGTCGTTTTTTTAAAAAAAAAACAAGTAGAAGGAAGCCATAGAACTACATAAGAAAATCTCATCTCCTCTTCTTTTTCCACCTTCAAATAAAGCAACTTTGAAAGACTGATTTACTAACATTTTTTAATTTGCTCTCTGGAAAACTGAAAGCTCACAACAACCTTAAGTATGGGATCTCTGCAAAAGTCCTCACACTGCACACGCCTAATGAAAGTATTTGTCTTCATCCAAAATTTCTGCAGTATATCGGTAGTCTTCTCACTCCTTTTCTGTGGCACAGAGATCTCAATAAGCAATCTCTGTCTTTTGCCTCCCCTACTCACAACCAATTCCATAAAAACTAACAAACAAACAAAATCCCTCTACTGGTCAGGGCTGCAACCCTCAAAGAATCTGCTCCAGCCGTGGATACCCAACAGCATCCAAACCCTGCCTGTAACTTTTGCTTTCACTTACGAGTAATCAATGGGGTTTAGGAGCAGAAGGAACCCACCTGAATAAAAGCAAAGACCAACGTACCAGCTGCTTTTCCTACGTTAGCATTTGTACAAATAAAGTATCCTTCACATTATGTCAGAAAGCAGTGTGCATTTTTATAAAAATAAATCTCTATTCTACAGTGAGTGAACCATTACGGAATACAGAACTATTCCGTCTGCACGCTTCCCACTTCCTTAAAATTCTGGAGAAAAAAAAAAAAAAGAACACATATGCATGTATACACAACACACGCAAGTGTGAATTAAAAGAATAATGCCAAGAAATTACTGATTTGGTAAATCTGATGCATCATGAAAGAATTACTGAGCTTTAAGGGTAAAATAACTGCCACAAAGAAAGCTACACTGAAAGTGTATACTGTACCAGTACACTCAACAGGATTTGAGAGAAATTTTTCTTAATAAAAGATCAGTATATATTTACATGATTGTAATGTAGTCTAGATGTTTTGTTGATCTCTGTTTTCAGAGCTAGCTACAAGGAGCTTCCCATGTGCTAAATTGCATCCATGATTATGAAAATATTTAAAACCACTGAAAGGATATATGACACTGCAGACATGCTTTCTGACTTATCAGATTACCTTTTGATTACACTGAATGCTTTACAGATACGTCACATCCATCCAGAAGTTAATGCTAAATGAAATAATTAGTGAATGAGAGGACTGTTCTGTCACATGCAAAGTGCTTTATGCCTTGCATATTGTTGGGAAAAAAATAGGTGAGCATAGTAACAGCAACAAAAAGATCACTGTTATAATTACGGTATCATTTCATACAGCTACTAACAAAGATTATCTATGTATCCAATAGAGTCATAACTGAGATGCTTGTAAGTAAGAAGCATATGAGCAAGTTAGAAAAAATGTTTGGTCAGGATAAAGAGCTGCAGCTAAAAACTTCAGAATGGCATTTATTTGCTTCTTTGTCCATACCCAGACCTTGGCAGTGATGGGAGTTGATGGGACTCAGCCTATGCTTTCTCTGTCTGGATGGTAGTCACCCACACCACTGTATTAAATGTTTGTCTGTTTTGAAGGTAAGATTCAGATTTTATTTCAAAACATGACTACAACTGCAGCTAGCTTATTATTGCTCCTTTACTAAATATTAAGGCCACGAAGCACAATGTATCTAACCACTGAAAACATTCTTAATAAATCAATCATAGTTGTGTTTTAAAAAATTTCTGGTTGCTAAAATATTTTGCTTATTAAAATAGACAAAACTGTCTGAAATACTCATTTACTAAAGCGATCTTGTGACAGAACTGATTTTTTAAGAGCTAAAAATAAAAATAAAAAAATTATGAAATGTTCTTCCCCGATCAAATTTCCAACTACTGACAATTTTATGCTGTTTGCACTAGATTAGCAGTTGTGTAGGCTAAGAAAGGATATTTATAAACAACATTTTTTGGTGCTTATTAGTATTATTCTGTGGAATCTTTTCCAGTGATTCATCTGTAAAACCCTGTATCTTCCTGTTAATACATTACATGATTTAAAAAATGTTTATTTTATGAGGTGCTTTTTCACAGTAAGGTTTAATATTTGTAAACATTTCCATTTAAAACATGCTTCTGCTATTTGCATGGGTCTTACCCAATATGGCATTTTAAAATAACGCTCTCAACTGTATTTCTAAGGGTCAGATGCAACTTGGCATGGGTAAGACAATGAACTGATTATACCTAAGCATTTGTTTTGGGGTAATTGTTTGCAGCTAGTGCAGCTGAAGAGTTAAAGCCATGTGCTGAATTTAAATCTATAAACATGAAAGATGGTGCCAACTTGGCAGCGAATTGTGCATTCAAAAGTAAACGGGTCTCCCTGGCTGCTTCAAATAGAGGCATCAATATGAGGTTTAGCTGCTGCCTCTCTAGATTGCAGATGCAACCTTCCTTACCTACGTCGCCTTTTACTCAAAACAGTCCATATTTTGCAAAAAGTCCCTTTAAAACAGACCGAGAAAGGTCACCATTTGCATTTCACTGAGCATATTAAAAGGAAATCTGGGCTATTTTATTACTTCTATAAGGAAAATCACAGAATTCAAGACACAACTATAAAGACAAACAGGTTTTTTTAACTGAGTTTTAAATAAATCAAACTCAGGAAGGGCTTACTGGCTTCAGAGTCATGGGGCTAGAGTAAGCTAGCCTAGAAATGAGATGTCAGCTCCTAGCAAACCTGCAATAGTATCCCTCACAATGTATTCAGACACACCATTTAAAATTAAAAATGCAGTTTGGAAGAAATCAAATTACAGTGGATAAATCTAGATTTCATTTTAAGAACTGCAAAAGGCCAAATCGCTTCTAAAACTGGAAGGTGAAAAACAAAGCTAAGGAAATGCTTTCTTTGGGGAAGATATTCTTTTTTATATGTATTTTAAGCCCTGCATGCAAGTTGTCAAAAGATCAGGGTATTGGTGATATCTCAAGATGGTTTTCATTAGGTGTCTTTATGTGGGACCATTAAAGCTATATGAATGGCTTCTGAAGTCTTTAATTCTAAAATATGCCTATTCTTTGTCAGTCCATGCATAAATGAAGATCTCAGCATAGCCTCTGCGTGTAGCTACGCAGGAAACATTTCAGGATGTAACCCAAATGTACCTAAATAAAAACAGGAAAAAAAGAAAACCCCAACCCAATCTCCCAGGATGGAGATGACGCTAATGCAATGTTTTCTATGAAAGGACAAATGTCATCTTTTATTCAGCTGGACTCTTTCACAGAAGAGGAAAAAAATAGCAGGAATACAGTGCACTGGTGAGCACTGCCCTCTCACTGCCTCCAGATCTACTGACATTTGATTTGCTGCTGATTAGTATGGGGAAAAGAAGAGGGGTGTGGGGGGGGGGA
>JAVSBS010007227.1:24347-36000 GCA_033124195.1 Coracias cyanogaster | reverse complement strand
GGGGAAACGACGAGGAGTGTGGGGGGGGGGAAGCTGGCAGCAAGTCACGTCCTCCATCTTAGTCCCAGCTGGTACCAAGCTCCAAAGAAACAAAGCGACTTCAGACTGTGCTATCATATATTCATGACCAAGAAGAAATATAAAAACCAGCACGTTTGAATTCCTGACAACCATAGAAGAATAGTGCATTGGCATGTTGAATTTTTCCAGCCAGCCTTTGCTGACCTATAAACCTTTGTGACTGGAACAAATGCAAATAGAGCTGACTTGCCTCACAAACTACTGAAGGGTATTCAAACCGAGTTGTGTCTAACAGGCTAACAATAACCCACTGTCCCACCCATGCAAAACACACAGTCTGGGAAAAACAGCTTTAGAAAAGCACTTGACGGAGACATAAAATGCAGACCATGCCAGAAAAAAAAAAAGCCATCTTTTTTCATACTTCTTCACCTAAAATGCCATAATAAAAAAGTACTTGGGAGTAAAATTATCTCACTACTAAAATGAAGAGTGCACAGTTTTCAAATCGGGCTGGGAATTAGCAACTGAAAAAATCAGGGACCATCATCTGAAGTCTGATCAGGCTTCAGCCATCAAATTTCATGCCCTAAAAGCAAACCTACAGTAAATAACAAAGCCTAAAAAAGGACTGTGTGCTAACGAATTACATACTAGCACTGAACTAAATTACACTTTGGGGAAGAGTGTATCCAGAGTAAAAGGTCTGCTCGACTACAAAAGTCCCTGGATTACATTTCCTCTTTGAATGATCATTATACTCGCATTTTTACTCAGGAAAGGGAGGTATCTGAAGGTACTGACCTCTCCAGCTTTCATATGGCCCCAAAAATAGCTACAAATGAGGAAGATCAAACTTACATAGTAATTCAGCAAAATCCTTTTCCATCAGAGAAAGGAAGTAAGGCACCACTGTAGGGCATTTATTCAGTGAAACAAATAATTTCTTTTAGTGAGAGAGTTAAAATAGGAAAGTGGATGGCTCTTTTCTTGAGTACCTGCATGCCCTCGCTGTCCTTTTATTTAACTCTGCATAGGCCTGTGATTGAATGGGCCCAAGTAGCCATCCCTTGGTCTGTTTCCATCAAAAACCAATTAAAGCAGCCTCACTCCCTGTGCAGAAAACGATGAACAAGAGCGAAGTAACATAGGGGAAAATGTGGTGCTCCTGTCAATGCTCCTGCTGTTTGTTAGGTAGAGTCATTAGTGATTAAATCTGACCCTAGACATCATCCCCTGCTTGCACTGCTTGAACATTCATTAGGTAAGCCATATCATTTTCATCTTAATGGTATCAGATAAATTCAAGTATCTGATTTATCCCACCTAAATTCATGTATCCAGACATCTAATTCTCTAAAGCTGTGTATGTAAGCATTGAAAAAAAAAAAAAAAGGGCCACCTCCTGATGAGCATTCAGATTACCAATTGAATGTGCTGGAAGTCTAGTGTAAGCAAACTCCTAATCTGGTACTTTAGTCCGCAAATCTAATCTCCCTAAAGCAGAAAGAACCAGGGCAGAGCACTAGTCCTACAAGCAGCTGCCATTAGTCTTTTTGCATTCAGCAAGCTACTTGCATGTACAAAATTGCTTATAAGTTCTTACATCCTGAGCATGGCAGATACATTTTTGAAACCTTTTCAACATCTGGCCTTTAAGAACAGAGTGTTTCTAAGAAAGCTGAGAAGATTTGTCTCAAGTTTCCATTAAAGGGCATATGATGCACAACCATTTCATAAACATTCCCCTGTGTTCATAAAAAATGCAGAGGCAACTAGCACCCAGAATAGCTTAAAAGAGAGCGCAAAAAGAGAAGTTCACATTTCTACCATCTACTAGCAAAAGGTAAGGCATAACTCTTGTAAGAGGCTACTGAATTTGAACAAGAAGGATGAAGTCCCTTCTGGACCAAACTGCTATGTAAGCATACAGAAGGTTTACGATGGAGTTTAGCTACATGTGGAATCACTTCAGAGTAACTGATTTATAAGCAGTGACAGATGCAAAAAATGTCCAAAAAAGAGTAATGTATCTGTGAGGAATTCCCAGTGATGAACTAAAAATCTGTCATGTTCTTTAAGAAAGGAGATATGTATCATCAACTCTCTTGGACATTTGGGATATCTGGGCCCATTGCAGCCTACAGGATATTTAGGCTGGAATGCATCCCATGAGCTGCAGCTGCCTGTGTTAGGTACCAAGCGTGACTTGCCTTTTGGGCTGCCTGTACAGCTAGAAGAACAAGGCAAGATGATAGGAGTTGTCATTCTGAGGTGACAGAAGGCATTCTCTACCTACAGTTATTACAAGAGGATCCTAGATGACCTCGAGAGACTGAAGTTTTCTATCCTTGGTCTTCTGTTATAAAGCAACAATGCATCCCAAAAATAAATTAAATTCCACTATGCTGAAATTACAAATGGTTAAACAAAAACACATCACCGATATTCATCCCTTCATTGCACTTCTGCATAAATTTTGTATCTACTAATTTTATTTTGTTTTTAACACTTTTTCAGTGGCATTAGTATTGATTCTAATTTGTCTGGATTTGCAGTGTTTATAGTCATTGTGGGGCTAAAGCACATAGCAAGGGAAACAGGAGAACAGGAAAGACACTGACTGTCTTCCTTTGGCTCTTCTAGATCAATGTTTGCTGAAGGTGTTAGTGTTGCAGAGGGCTGGCAACATTTTGCCATGTGATGAAATCAAGGATGAAGAATGAAGCCAAATCAGCAGTAATTGAGCTTAGAAACAACTAGCAGATAGTTCTGCAGAATCATGATGGTGTGTAAAAGGTCTCTTCTAGATTGAATGTAATGCAGCAAATTTATTGTGTGGATTAAAGTAAGTTTACCTTTAATGTGCACATTAAAATGCACAGAGACAGATTTTATGGATGTGCTTCAGTGTGAAAAACAACAGTGGTTTTTTTTTAAAAGCTTTTTCCTACTAAAGTTCAAGAACTTAAAGGGTCAGATAGATGCATTTTAAAAGCACACAATTTCTCTAAAACTTCCATCATATCCTCTTAAACTCTGAAAATATTAAAGCGGGTGAAACATGTACATAAGTGAAAGCTGAGCTCCCAATCCTGGTCTCTAGCTGTGATACTGCTCTGGTACATGGGGCTGTATGATGTCTCACACATTTGTTAAATGCCTGTCATATCCAAAACAGACCATGTCTATCCAAAACAATCAAATCAGATACAGAGAAGCCTGACTGAGTCTTCTTCGGTTGAGAGTGCTGCTCCGCTAATGTACCGTACAACCTATTGGTTTTAAGCTCACATACCCTCCACTTATTTATTTGTATCATAGTTTACTATAAACTGTAGCATACAATATATTTTCCAAAAGGTCTGCTAAATTTAACAGCTCCATCAGTGAGCTAATTACAGCTAAAACTGCTAATTTGGTAGTTGTAAACAACATCATTCTCTTCACTCTACTTTTCAGGTCCTTGTTCTTTTTAAAAAGCACTGAAAATTCTTACTGCTGGCAAAGAAAGATATGACACATCCATTTAGGCTTTCATGAATGGTGCTAAGATAGACTTGTGCACCCACAGTGGATGCTAAGAACACCCAGCCAGAGAAGTATAACTTAGAGGATACTTCACACATATGTCATGTCTTACATGGAACTCAAGAGGGGGAAAAAAGTTTCACAGCATTTCTGGAAACAGCAGATTTTTTCAGTGATCTCATTTGCCCTTCTGCAAGAAGAATACTTGAGTAGGTGTTTCAGTCAATTTAACTTTGAATCCAGACTAAATGGCTGTTTCAGTCCAAGAGTTCTTTAAATAAATTTCTTCATATCAGACGGGGAAATCATCAACAGCATTGATAAGATACAGTATAAAAAGGTATTAATCAGAATGCTTTGAATGTAATTAAAACCTCACCAAACTAAGGCGGCCACAGATGAGAGAAATGCAAAAATAGAGCACTTGCAGTAGGACACTCACATAGAAGGTGAACGTATGTACCTTGTAAGCTTAAGAACGAACTCAGAAAGCCTACGTTTTAGGTCTGCTGTCCTGAAATTCCTGGCCAGTGGTTTTCCATGTCTAGCAGGCTGTCACCTTCTTTAATCACAAAAGCAGCACAGATTTTACACCCATAGCTATATGAAAATGGCACGGTGTTTGCTTCAGCCTGCTCCCTAGTGCAGTGTTCTCCAAGGCTGAAACAGGGCACGGGATCATTAGACCATCATCAGTTGCTGCTTTCCTGATAAGCATTTTGTATTAGAAATGCCGAAAGCCTCTGGAAGACAGAGGCTTGAGAAAGAAAATTTCTGAGAATGAAGCGTATTGGCAGGGCAAGACAAGACTGATTGACTCATATACCAAAGCGTTAAGAGGGGAAAAAATCAAAACCACAAGTTTTTGGCATGTAAGCTGTTTTCCTGGCTTCACAGCTGCAATACTACCATTTCTTGCTTAAAGTCAATAGGATAGGCCATAAAATCTTAATTCAGTTCCAGGCTCTGATTCAGATCAAGTGCATGACTCTTGAAAGATAACTGCTCCTAAGATCTAAAATGGGGATGATGCTGCTTCCATTTTCCAAGCCTGTTCAGTAAGACTGACTCCAGCCCACAAAGTCTCTTGATAAATAGACAGCTGTACCACCCAAAATGGGTCCTGACTAGAGCTGGCCCTGCTGTTACACTATTAGAGCTGAAATGACGTTCCTATTAGCCAGATACACCAGTTAAACACCCATTTGTCAGAGGCTTAAAGTTGGAGGGTTTGACCTACAACCTGTATTGCCAAGTGCGAGAGCTTCTTCAGGTTTTCTGAAGCAAGAGGAGCGCATGTACAGCTAAACATCTTCAGGGCTGCCAGCCGTGATGTGCTTGTACAGCTCTATGGCTCCATAGCCTTTAACCTCTTGAGGCAATCACAATCCACATCAGTAAGGCTAGAGAATACCAACCTTACTGTTGCCAAAGCAGATGGCACCCAAACAGTACAATGGCAAGACGCTTCTCTATAGCTTCCATAAAATAGCCAGGCACAATTTAGCCTTTATTAAGCAGTTTTTTATCAGAATTAGGACAGATTATACACAAACTTGCTTTTAAACCACCTACCTTCTCATCCCCTTCACTGTATTTTACACTCTTGCCTTTCTTACACCATTAGGTCACACCTCACACATAGTAGGTATGCACCAGCATTTCCTTTTAGAATTTTCTCTGCTGTGGGTTTAAAAATATCCTTTCTTTACAAAGAAAGTTGTAACTGCTAGACAATTTACGTGTATCTGATTGTCTAATTATCCCTGTTCCTGTGAGCTGGCATTTTTTCTCATGCCATGTTCAGTTTTAGTTTAAGTCATCCATATTTGAACAGAGGAGCATTACCCCACATTGGGATGGAAACAGCAGTTCTAGGGTAAAACCTTCAAATGATAAAGTAAGCTCAAAAGAGATTTGAATTCTGCATCTAACTCTATACAGACAGGCTTCTTGAGACAAGGTGTAAAGAACAAGTAAAACAAATAAACAAGGACTGTGGAGAGGATTTAATCCAAACTCAGCACCAGTCCTCACCCAGAATTTGGAGAGAATGCTTTTGATTGGGTTGTTAGCACTAACATGGTTCAGTTTAATTTCCCAATCTAAAAACTGTCAGTTATTTGTACAAATTCATCCTGGAGAGTGGTCTCTTTGCCATATAAAATTGTATACATTGGGTAAAACATTTGCATCAAAAGGACAACTCATGTTGACACTATGTTTCTCAGGATATTATAAACAAACAACTGATAGAAGTATAAGAAGTGACTGATTAAAGGATTGAACGAGAAGGTATTCTTTCAGGATGGGTGCCATGGAAGACTTTTGCTACAGGATTTGGGATGCGCAGGCATTCTGGAGCAAGCAGCATCAGGGAAGTTCTGTCAGATAAAGTCACACATGGTTACATATATTCATATAAAAAAAATCAGGTGCAGCTGACTTAAAAGCAGTAATTTCCCATGAATTTAAACAATAAAACTTAGGGGGAAAAATAATGTTAACAGTCCTGATCATCAAAATGTAAACCTTTGATAGTTCTAACACAGTTTATTTAAAAGTCTGGTTCGAACTTCATTTTGTTTTGCCTTTGATGCAACTTCTATGGCTTTTCTGTGTCATAGTATTTTCTTTGAAGAAAAATTAAATTGGTCAATTTTTAGTTTATTTAATTTCTGTATTTTCCAGGAAATGCTTTTCCCAGTTACATTTCCTGATTTTTTTCTAAGAATATGTTTATTCTTCATAGTATTATACACAGTGTTTCCCCTGGGCTGTTTGTCCTTATTTTGTAAGGCAAAGAGGACACTGTAATTCTTTGGAAAACGGAATTGCTGCATCTCCCCAGAACAATTTTACAGCTCATTTTATTTTCAACACAGCAGCATGGGCAGCAACACAGAAATTCTACACCACTTCAATAAGATCCCAAAAGATCTAAAGGATCTTTCTCTTGCTATACTTTCTTCCACTCCAGATATAACATAATCATCCTTCCTTAGTCAAATCTAAGGTCAATTTTGGGATTGGTGCTGCAGTGTAGACTTTTGAGTGCTGGACCTATGATTCATGCAGGCCCTAGACCTATTACAATATCTTATCAAAATGTATTTAACTATTAATATTACACTGGTGCTACAACTGCTACAGTTCACTACTTGAATAATGGTTTATGCTGACAAATCTTGAGGAATAGCATGTTGTCCTACTACAGTGAAGTCAGTTCCACTTTTGCTGTTGCCTTCGATGAAAGTAGGATCCATCCTCTTAATTTCTGGTCTTTGCTGTAAATCAGGTTGCTGTCATGAATTATAGATCAGAGCTTTAGGAACTTACGAGTAAATGTTAAGAGATTTGCACAATTAGCATGAGACTCACATATGTGTGACTAGGGAGACAAGTCCTTCTGATTATTCATTCTGTTAATTTAAGATGCTTTCTTGTGTTCAGATACTTTCTCCAATATTCCCATAAGTAACTTCATGATTGATGTAAAAGACTGCTCCCTTTTTAGAAGCACGGTCAAAACCAGCATAACAAGAACACTATCTGTAATACCACAAAATGGGAAGCAAAACAGGGTTATGTACCTAGTTGCACAAAAGGGTTGCCTGGCCAAAACATTTGGAATGGATCGTTAGGAAGTCTCCAAATGCTGCATTGAACAGCCAAGCAATACAATTACATCAATTGTTCTGCACTGAGGCCATTTGTAGCATGCTTGTGAAGTGGGAGGCATTTCCCACGCCTGCTTTAGGCTGCGGTAAATCACCTAGGTTGTTCCACAACCTCGTGAGCTTACAGTTTGTCACAGCGTACTGTAGATGTCATGATGGGAGAGGGGGGAGGGAGCATGCATTTGATATGTCCCATTTTCCTGGCACTGATGGGCATTAACAAAATACTGGAAATTCATCTCACATTTAAGAGAAGCATTTTAATTTTTAGTCTGTTCACTCACAGATGATAATGTAGAATAAATATAAGTTACTTTCTCTGAGATTGTGGCAGACCATGCTAGAAACAACTGAATCAGGAGAAAAGAAGAATTCACATAGTGTCTCAAATTGAATCCCAGAGTAAATACATGGAGTTACACTTTTACTTATTTCAAGAATGGATTTGTTATTGCCATCACTGGAAAAAGCTAGCACAAGAATGCACTCATGGTCCAGACAATCTTCTTGATAGTTTTACGTTCAGACTTGCAAATGTTCATACCCTTATTTATTAAAAAAATGAATCTACCTACCTATTTCCTTTATTTGGGAAACTAAAACAATGGTATGTTCTTGCTGTAGATAATCTTCTGGATGGTTTTAACTGCTGACTTCTTCTGCCTGCTTCTTAAATTAATATTTCTGTATGCTGCACTAAGACCATTCTAAAAAGAGATTAACTAAACTGGGAACTACAGGAATCATCAGAGATCTTCTCCGTTAAATACTCCAGTACTGTTAAAAACTACAGTAGTCTCAAAAATCATTCTACATTGATGTCAACATACCATTTTCAACAGCCTTCTGTTTTAGAAACTTTATTCATCCTTTCTTTGCTTCTTTTGTGTAACATAATAGCAACACAGTGCTGCCTTCTCTCTGAGGCAATTATTTTAGTATAACTATCCATTCTTTTTTTTGTGGCTTGATTTCATACTCTGTGTTTCATACTACTACACGTCATGTTTTCATTTCTAGCACAAATATAAAAAACACACAGATATATGAGACAATTAAAAATTGTGCTTCAGGAACATCAGAATAGACTTTGGACCAGACTCTGTATTATCTGAAATCACTGTCTATGGATATCAGGTCCATGCATACTGGTAAGAGTTTTCCAGATTTAGTCTCTCACTTACCTAGATTGCATATCAGATACCCAGATAAGAATAGGTTAATAGTGGAAAGGCTACAGAAAGAAAAATTAATAACTGTCACAATATTCTACCTTCACGCATAGCAGTATCCTTTGTGTTGGAATGCTCATGGTATTGAGCTGAAAGAAGGATGATTAACTTTACCTCATCTAGGAATATCACAGTAAGTGTGTGACAGGGCAAATATGATTTAACTATATTCTATTTGTGAATTAGAGGTTCAATCTGAAGGCATGATAATAGTCCTGTATTCCATATATATATCTCTCTCTCACACTACTTGTGAACTTCATTCTTTGGTCTAAAACAGATAAGAAAAAGGAACACAAACAAGGTAAATGTCTGACATCCTTCTACAGCATAATTTCTTCCAGCAAAAACCAGCATTAATTTACACTAGAAATATTTCTATCTGCCCTTTTTTGGATCATGGAATGCACTTTATTTTTATTATCTCAATGCTCTTTTTGTCAGGCCACACTCCCTTGGGTAGGAGGGGCTGTTTCCCAACACAAGAACAGACAACTCAAGAATTTGGAGCTCTACACTGTAAGTGGAATAGATATTGCCAAGCCCTTCAGGGTCACATTTTTTGAAGGAGATCATCTTTCTTAATCAAGGCCTGCTTTGCAGAAGCACCCAGCTCTCACACACACAAAACAGAGTGGCCACGTTTTTAAAAGAACTGAGCTTGTGGGTGTTGATGTGTTTGGCAAATCTTTCTCCGGCTCCAGGTTTTGGATACCGTAGGTACTTAGCTCTAGATTTTTTTGGCTTTAGCATACAAATGCCATCAAATTTCAGAAGTTGTAATGTAGATAAGGGGCTGTCACATGGGACTAAACACAGTGGTGGAAAAAAAAATGAGGAACTGAGCCCTTGGTGACCTGAAGTGTCATGAGTATATAGCTGTTACTACCAAATGAACATACATCTCAGATTTAAAGAAAACAGATATATCGCATTGAAAGACAAAAACATGACATGCTACACAAATTATATTTGTGGCACAAGCTATTTACAACTTTTGGAAAATCCTCCAAGAACAACTTCTGCTTTGACAGATGCAAAGGGGGATACTGTATTAAATATAACAACAGCCTTCCTAACCAGACATTTCTTTGTATTTATTACTCTCACGCAAAAAAAAAAAAACAAAAACCCTTCGTAAGTCAGAAAGCAGACTTCAAGAATCTGCACTAAAACTGGACTTCTGTTCCAGTTTTTGTTAGCAGCCACAACAAATACCTTCACTATATTTAAGTAACATGTATTAATGTATTTAACAGACTGGAACTTACTGAAATTTCTTTTGACTTGGAGAAGAAATCTCACAACTGAAACACTTCTAACATTTTAATTTTTTTGTAAAAGGCACCATCAAATATCAAAACCCATTTGATGTATGGTGGGTTATTCATTACTTACAAGGAATTTCTGTTCAGACTAACAGTAAGAAAGCATAAGAAAATTCAGATAGTACAGGTAGTTGTGGGGTCTTAGAAAAAGAAAGAAGATGTACTCTTAGGAGAAAAGACATATTCTTCATATTTATTCCTCTGAAATTGCCTCTCACAAAATAATTCATATACAGAACACAAGGTATCAAAGTTCATCTGGCACAGTATATGTACTCTAGTGTTTACATCACAGTATTTGTACTCTTGTACTTGACTTGAGCAGCCACTTCGTAAATGTCAATACACAAGTGCCCCTTTGCTTCACTTACACTTCTTGGGTTTTTCCCCTCAGTTTTAAAATGCAAACATCTCAGGATGGGGGAAACATTGTTACCCATTATCTTTAATGAAAAGTTAGTTCCATAGCCTTCCTAGTTTAATACAGGATTTAAATTTCACTACAGGCAGAGTTTGCTAAATATAATAAAATTACAAGATCGTTACTTCTCTAGTGGCAGTTTCGTTCCTATATATCACCTTCATGCACCCCTACGCTGTATGATTGTAATTTCAAGATAGAGACTTCAGAGTGTTGTACTATCCATTAAAACTTTGGGATAGCTTCCACTGCATTTCTAAAGAGTTCCACGGGCCAAAATCCTCTGCTGCGTGGCACCAATAAGAGCTGCTGCAGGACACAGACACTTATAAGAAAATCTTTCTCATTCCACCTTCCTAGTATAAAACTCCACATACAATTGACTTCTTAGTTAAGGCATTTAGGAAAACAATCACCATCTGCACTGGATTGTCATCCATATTTCAATTATTAATTTTTATCCCTCTACTTCCAATTAAGTGGGCAAAAAAGCTGCCTTCATCAAAAATGTTGTGCATATTTATAATCCAGTTTATAAATAAATCTTTTTCATTGCTCTTTGTGCTTAAGGATGCAAGAGACATAATTTATATAGTAAGTTCTATCTGCACACTGTAAATATACTGCAGAAGTTACACAGAATGGAAATGCTGTGGTATAGCAGCTTTATCTGTATTATCCTGCTAACCACAGGACTCCTAAACTGTAAAGCCAAGAGCAATAAAGATCATCACAAATGACTGCCGATAACACGTTAACACCATGCACAACTTCACTGTATCTTCTGCATATACAATGAAAATACCATAAGCGTTGTTCTTTTTATTCTGTTTCCTAAAATGTGGTATGTCTGCCTCTAAAACCCTCAGAAGCTAAAGGAAAGATAGAAATAATATATTAAAAAATCACCAACTATAACCCAGTATAGCTTATTTTAATGTGCAAAATGCAGGATTTTAAGACTGTTTCTCTAGCAAGTACTAGTAACAAGTGCCATGTATCCTAAAAGTGTGACTTTTTCCTTTCCAACAGCATAAAGACTTGTTTCATGTAGATCTTAAACATGCCACTGAGCCATTGACTGCTGTGGACTCCTGGGCATCAAGCCAAAATAATTTCGGGGAGAAATTCCACATATGCAAGGGGGGGAAATGAAATAGCTCCCTGGCAGAGATGTCCGTGTGTGTGTGCGCACGCATGTCCTGTTAAGAGTAGCTTTAAGTTACTAGAAGGGATTATGAAACCTCCTCCAGAGATCATGTATTGAACCAGCTACCCAGTCAAAGGTCCACGACCAGTAATGGTTTATTTACAGATGTTGTGCAAACATGTACGTGAGGACCTAACATGCCCACACATGATAATAAGCTCATTCCAAAACTACTAAGAATCACAGAATCATAAAATCATTATGGTTGGAAAGGACCACCAGGATCAGCA
>JAVSBS010007227.1:11005-24247 GCA_033124195.1 Coracias cyanogaster | reverse complement strand
AATCATAAAATCATTATGGTTGGAAAGGACCACCAGGATCATCAAATCCAACCTTCATCCTAACATCTCCCTAGCCACCAGACCATAGAAAAATCAATGAGCCCTTACTATGGCTCAATAAATAAGTGCTTCCTTCTCCTGACAGTGAAAGCTGCAGCTTCAGGACAAAGCAAGCCTGATGATACTCAGCAAAAGTTACTCTCCAAGACCCTTGGCTGCCAAAAAGTAGCAGTGCTGAGACTGAAAAACATAGGCAACGTTCCTAGATGTAGTTGGTCAGTCTCATACACCCTGTCCATGTCGAGGGACAGCACTAGTTTCCTGATCATCCAAGCCTAGGGAACACTGCTGATGTGCTTCCTCTGCAGCTCCGTCTCCACTTGTGTGCCCAGGGTTGTCATCAGAAGGAAAGCAGGGTCTTCCAGGATTATGGTCATGACAAGCAGTAGGCTTGCAAGATATACAGCTGGGAACCAAGGCTCCAGGATACAAAGCAAAGGACATCTGCCCTTAAACAGATAACCTGCAAAGATCTGTTGGCAGCAGCTGACAACAGACTCGGTTGTGGAGGTGCTAGACATCTCCAGCTTTCTTAACTGAATCCTACCATCTCCATGCCCATAGCATCTATTTCCACACAGTGTTGAGTGAGCTAGTCAGACAAACCTATTTAGTTTCTTTTCCTACACACATAAGAGGAAGATTCAGTCAAAATCATGATCATCAGGGAATACCACGTGAATTTGCCATAGGCATCACATTAGTTGCAAAACTTTGACAAGTATCAGAGGGAAAAAAGAAGTTTTAAATCACTGACTATCTTTTTGTCTGTTGGACACTACCTAGCACAATAAATTAATGACTAGTTATCAGCATGACAAATACAGAAACAGTTCTGAAATCTCTACTGAACTAAGATGGAAAGTTCTGCTTCTAAACATCAGGCTGCACTATCACGGGAGTAGCAAAAACAGACACATGTAACATTACAAATGCTTTTGTTTCCCATGTTTCTTTAGAAATGTTTAAATTAGAAAACCATATGGAAAATGGAAAAGAAATAATTTTGATAATTAGTTTTTAATTTTAACTTTCTAAGTATCTACAAAGTAGTATTACTCTCACACTTAGTCTTCAAAGGCAACCTAACAAATGATGCCACAGGTGTTATAATTAAATTAATTATCATCAGCACTATCAGGGATAGCAGTTTTCTGTTAGATGAGCAGAAGACCATACAGTGCTAATATTCACTCCAAGTGGGTCTCAGAAAACACGTCTCTGGCTCCTAATGCTCTGTAGAAAATAGCAATGTTCTACACAGGATAGTGGGTGAGAGAGAAAAAGCTGACAAAATACTCAAATTGAGTAAAATGACTGATGTATTTGCTGTTCTCTTAGCTCCACATACTCTTAGAACCACATATTTAAACGCAATAGCCTTCACTGTTACAGAAAAAGAAAAATGCCAGAAAATACCTATGGAATTAGTTACAGAAAGAATTATATAAACAGATAGGGGAAATCAAATGTTAAAACACACAAAAAAATGCACGAGCTACCTAATTCAAATCTACCTCTTCAAAAACTTCCTTACTTCCAGTGTACAAGGAAGAATGCCAAACCCATTTGTGCCTTCCTGTCTTATGTTTGTTATATGCCTGAGCACAGCTTGCATTACTTCTGGAAGACATCAGACCGTGTAAAAAGTCAATGCTTTGATTTCCTGACTTGCCTGATACTGTGGTAAATTTTTTCCTGTCATAATCAAACTCAAAAATTTTTCCTAATAGCAAAAAACTATACTGACTCTTTTTGATTATCACCACAATGGAAATCATGTTCTGAAAAGGTTAAGTATGTGCCAAACCCAAAATATGTATACTACCTATGTAGAAGTTGAAAAAAAGAGGAGCTCCTATAATATTTTCTTTACTTTAAATAGGTTCCTAACATTTATTTTGTTTGTCTAAGTCCCACAGAGTACACTTAACTTTAAAAATAATAATAAATAATAATTTGCCTTAGGTGAAAGTTCTTACTTACGTATTATTGTCATTTACATCAGTTTAATAACCACTCACACAAGAAAGGCTTTGCCAGATTTGGTCTGCCTAAGCTTGGCATAAAGTATTGTACTGAGGAGTCTAAAAGATGGAAAGCATAGAAACACCAGGATGTAGATTAACTAAAGATTTTTCATTTGGGACTGGCTGAATGAATACATTTTCTGGGAGTTAGAAGCACCCTTTGAGAGCCTGACCTTGTCCAACATCTTTTGGTTATTTGCTGCAGGAGGAGCTAAGAAAAGGGAAGATAGTGGCTGGGAGGCGAGTGTACAGGAGAGGATAAAAAGTTTAAACCTGTCTACCCTGGCAGGTACTAAACAAGGGCAGAAAGCAGGCAGGTATGTTTGGAGAGCTCAGTGTTTTTGTGCACAAGTGACAGGGCAGTTGTGCCAGTGCACGGCTGCGACTTCTGACTGAGTGGTCTGCATAATACACTGACACATTATCTTTGTGTTTCAAAACCAGTTGAATCTCACACTGATTAAATAAAGAAACCAGATTTCTTCAAATGTATGCCAAAAGCCCCTTGTCAGGTCTCAATCTTTTGCTCAGAAAAATGTATTTTATCAAGTAAATCCAAAAAGTCTATTTTAGATGTTTATTTAATTACCAGAATGTTTAAAAAAAAAGCATTTTTGTTTGTGCAGCACTCCAGACATGCCATATTCCAAATACAGGCACGCATCATTTGGGAGGCTTGTTCATTGAGGGAAGGTAGGTGCAAGTGCGTGTACTGGATGCGAGTTCTACTTCTTTGCTCCCCTTTCAGGAGGGAGCAGCACCTCTGCTCCTCTGCAGCACTCTCCTTATTGCCACTGTGCTACATGTTGTCAGATAGGTCTCTCTGGAAAACGTCATAAAGTTGCTGCTTCACAGCTCCACCTTTATAAGATAAACTGTGCTCAACAGTACCATGTCTGAATGAAACACAAGTAGGTTCAAACAGGAATTTGGGTTTGGTTTTTTTTTTTTTAATCCAGTGTAGCCACAAATTTGATTTCCCTCTTAGCTAAAACATAAGACACTCAAATTAAAAGGTCGTGAGTCCTGCTAGCTCTTCTCCTGGCCTTGGCCAAAACTTGAGGGGAGAGACAGAAAGGGGGAAAGAGACTTACTTGTTCAAATGCACCATTTATCATGCTTTAATTAAATACAGCTCAGGAATTTCCCCAGAGTTGTAGTGGGAGGACCACAGAGCTTGTGACAGACATTTAGGACTTCTAGCCACAGCACTGTCTCTTCCTACCAGCACAACATTCTGTAAACAGGCCGCTCTAAATTAAGCCAGGTGCTGACCGCAGCTGTTGTTTCACCCAGGTTTACAGCATCCTGCTCTGTCCCACCTAATGATCTCAGTCTATTATATATGCTCTGCCCTGGACTTTTTAGTACTTTAAGTTGTCCTCAAGCTGCTTACTGCCTAAATTTTCATCTTTATGAAACACTGAGAAAATACTATCTGTCAAAGAGACTTGTAAACCCTGCAAATTACTACTCTGAGATCCTCGTACACTAAGGTCATGTATAATTGCAAAGACTCTAATGATGCTCACTCATGTTTAATTGTACCCAGTGGCTCAAGAGGACTGCTCCTATGAGTAAAGTGAGGGAGGAGTAAGAGCTGGCCTGTGAAACTCTTCTCTTCTTTCTAGTTTATAGTGAAGGCAGAGAGGGACTGGCTTCTAACAAACATTGAGATCTTTTCTGGAAGAGACAGATTAATCGCATTCTATCCGACAAATGCCACCAGGAAAGTTGAGAGCTGTGGCTGCTGCAAACTCCACTCATTTTCTCAGACTCAGCTCCTCAAGCTGTCCATGCTTACTTCTGTTGGCTTACATTTGCCTGGACCTTTTTCATGTACCAGCTGGTATTTACCCCCACTGTGACACATTGTAGATAAACTGACACAGACTATGCCCTCTCCTGGGTTTTACACAGATTACAGACATTTATTACAAATAAACAAACAAAACCATGCTATGCAACTGATGTTCATCTTGTTTAAGGACTGCATTTGCAGGGAAAAGGACTGTTATAAAAAAATGGAGAGGATTTAAAAAAAAAAATTCTTTCAGTAGTTAATATGGTTTTAATGTGCTTTTTTACATACTGAGTTGTGATGTAATTTCAGTTTCTATCTCAGTAATATTCTGTCTCATAATTTAGGTTAAATTTCTCTTGAAGTTCAGAGGAGTCTTTGCTTAGCAAGAAAGTGAGGACTGGCGAAAGTCCCCTCTGCTCCTGAGTGATTTGGATAGCAGTACTCAGTGACCTCCAGTTTTGCCTCAGCACCTTATTCTTACTGCCTTCTGCAATCTTCTCCTCCCTTTAGCAAGAATGTTTTTAAACTTGAGCTCTTCATTTCCAGTTCCAGTGTCGACGGACTATATTTGAAAGAGCTTTGGCTTTCATTAGCAAATTATCAGTACCAACAAAACCACAAGCAACAAAAAAAGCACATCAGCATGCTTTTCAGCACTGTCGCTAACTGACATCTTCTCCTTCCCTGAGCTTTTTGTGTTCGCGGGGATTTTTTGTTGTTGGTTCTTTAATCAGTGAAAGTAGACTATTGAGCTTTGAGAAGGAAAAGAGAGCCGGTCCTTTCATTTTATAATTAGTGGAAATTCAGTAGTAGCATTAACAGCTGTCTCTTTCAAAGAAGCGCTTAGCATCATCTATGCACAACTTATAGCACAGATTGGGAAGAAATACTAGCAACAAAATGTTTCACATTCATACTGGGGACACACTAGCAATTGGTTTTGACTAAAGGACAGTTCAAACTTCTTGTTTGGGCAGGCTAATGGCTTTGTTTGGCTCTTTTCGAGAACGTAACTTTTCATTTTTCACTTTTTGATTAACAACGTGGAAGAAAGAACGCACAAGAGAAGCAGACAGAAAGACAGACAGAGCGTCCCACATGATGAGATCAATTAGGCAATCATTTTGGACATGTTCAGACAAAGAAGGTGGTCTCCTTGGAAACTGCAATCACATGCACACACACTCAGAATAACTTCTCCCACATTCTATTCTTTGCTCAGTACAACAAACTTGGATGTAAGCTCCGAGGGACAATCACGCATCCAGTGTCGACAGACTTGTCAGCATTTCAAATTCCACAAAACAGGCCCCTTAGTCTCCTCTCTGACAAATTTACCACAGATTGGAGTATTAAAAGGTGTATCAGGAGGGTGACAAGGAGGGGGCAGGCATAGCTTCCAATGTTTAACAATGAAAATTATGACTTTCTGGGAAGCAGGATGGTGTAAAAATACCTCTTAAAATTTTGAAAGGCTTCAGAAAACTCTTGGGAGTTAAAACAGCTGGAGACTGTTACATCTCTAAAATGAAATTATAAGTTTACTACTGGGACAAGGAAAACCCCAAGATACTTAAGATTAAGATTTTTTTTCTTTTCTGTTTGAAAAATAAGGGAAACAACATTTTATATCCATATTTGCAAAAAAATTCTTCAGACCACAGTGTTCTTATTTATCAAAAGTATTTTACTAATGAAACAAAAAACCCCACTCCCTTCTTCAAGACTGTGATATCGTCTTTCATGTTATGAGTGATAAAGTCAGGCATTACAAAAATTGGCATTAACTGTATTAACTATTATACTGATAAAAGGTGGCTATTTAAAACAGATGAGAGCAAGATTAAAGTTGTGTTTCAATGAAGTACAATTATATAAGGTTAGACTCCTTAAAAATAAAATGTTTCTGAGTCTTCTGTAACATTAGCATATAAACTGGAGTTTTTACCACATGTAATAGCCTTCATTGTATTCATTTCTTCGTATGAAAAATATATCTCGCAAGAGTGTAGTATAGTTTAGTTAATATGAGAGCGACTTGGTACTCAGACAAAACACAAACTGGAACATAGTGTTTTGTAACAATAGGTGAAACATCTTCCTTAGCAATCCATTTATAGGCTTCAATTAACTTTAAAATAAACTTCATTTTTTCGGGCAAAAAGACAAAATTTTCAAATTGGAACTTTTATAACCAAACAGTGCCAACATAAGCACTGAAAGGGCCAACTAAACCTAGAAGAAAAAGGACACTTTACTGGAGCTGCCACCTCACTCTGTACAACAGTTTCATACTGGAACTCCCTGAACTCCTACAACAGTGACTTGAAAGTTCATGTAACATAATGTGGTATGACACACTTATGGAGACTATAATCATCGGTGGAGTCCAAATCTACACTCTCATACTGCTTGAGTAACTCTGAATTCTTCAGCTGTTCAACAACAAAGGCATTATCAGTATTGGAACTAAACAAAGGAAGACGAATTAGTCCCACATACTACACCAGTAATGTGACTGGTAAGGACATTCCTTTTTCGAATGGACCTCCAGATGCCACAGTAAGTTTCTTCTTTGCCATTCAAAAGCAGATGCAAATTGGAGCACTGAATAAACCATCACAAATACTTTTAAGAGGGCAAAATACAGACAAATCTCATCTAAAGTTTGAGCTAAACTAATGTTTTACAGTAAGTAGGTCTAACAGGAGGGTTACATAGGTTTATTTTCCCATTTTTCTTCCCAAAGGAAGCATTAAAAAGGAAGGAGCACACTTGTCCTCTCCTTCTGCCGAGCAGCTTTTTGTAAAAGATACGTTGCAATGTGTTTTTTAAACTTAGCCTAAGGTTCATAGCAAGCACATTTTTGTTGCAAGAAACTGAATCAAACTGCAAAAGCTCCATTTCGCTGAAGATTCATCTTCATTACTTCATTTAACACATTCTGCCACTAAACTATAAGTGGACAGGATTAAAAGCATAAATTTCTAAATTCATAAAACTACAAAGAAAGCATTTTAATTACAGTAAAAGGCCAAAGATACAGAGCTCCTGGGGACTCTAATGTGAACCTTACACATTTCTGAGATACCCCGTTTCTGCAACAGTCCGTGAGCTGGTCTTTGCATAGACTTTGTACAGGTTATTTATGATCTCAGATTAAGCACAGGACATTGCTGTGTAAGGATACCCAGAAGGGGATTCCTGGATGAATTTTCAAAGTTACATAGCTAGCCCTGCCAAAAGAAGGTAAAATTGATTTGTGGATCTTGCCAATCTGATCGCTGTTTGCTTTTAATAAACAAAAGCTTCAGAAAATGAACTACTAAATTCTTCTTTTCAAAATTCAGATTTTTCGGCATTTTATTATTTTGTCCCAATTTCACTCAAACATTTTTCATACAGAATGGTGGAAATAACATCTAAGATTTACAGCAGTCCCCCTTAAATCTCTCCAGTGCAATTGGTCATATGAAGTATCTGAAGTTTTGCACAAGGGTGACCCCACCCATTTTAGAGATTCTTCAGTTCATTCTAGTGCTTGGAAACTCCCACAAGCCAAGTCACACAGGCAGTCAAAAGTATCTAGGGCATTTTAAGAGCTCTTGGCAATCTGCTGTCTTACAGTAATACAGGATGTTAACGTTTTGAGTCTAAATCCTTGCACGACGGTGAGCCCATATTTAAAGCAAGTGTCTCTTTTTCAGGGACTGACGCAGACCCAGAACAGTTTTCCACTGCATATAATAGGGAAGTCTGTTCTGCCAGGCTTTCCTGGGGACATCTACTGCCCAGGTAAAATTGTAACAAGCTGGTTGAGTGCCTGCAGAAGCCAGGCATTCTTCCAGACTTTGCCTTTCCCCCATTGCAGACTCACAGAGCTGGACTGCTGGGAGCATAAGAGAAGGAAGTTGGCTGCTGAGAACTAAGAACGCCTTTTCAATTCCTTTTTCCTCACTCTATCACTCACTTTCCTAAAAAACCTGAGCACTCTGTAGAGATACCTGTTTCGACTTTCACCTGTTGAAATCTCACCATCCTAATCCATTTCAAGAGGGCTACGTTGGTTGTTGTCATTGTCCTGAAGTATCAGAAAGAATTCCAGCTTGAATACAATTTTAATTAATGTTAAATGTTACAAATCATCACACTGCATTAATTTCTACTTCAGATTGCTAGAAAGGATACATCATACCCTGGTTGCAAACCAAAACACCATCCAATCTCTTTTAAAACATGAATATAATCTTCTTTTTAGAACTAAGTACTGACCTAAAGTCCAAGGACTCCATAAATATCTTGTGACAACGATTTATGTTTCCAAGTGCATCCAGGAGAGACTTTCATTTCCTAATCCAAAATCCAAAGTCCCAGAACAAAAACTATTAATTCTGCCTGATACAGTATTGGACAGGTAGTCTGACAAGTTTTTTCATTTATCAAAGACTTAGAAATCTCGTGCTTTAAATTCTTCTTCTGTAACATAGAAAACCACCATCATGGAAATACTGATAAAGAGCAGACTGGCACAGTAGCATGGACAGTACTTTTCCCTACTCTTAAGTCGTCCTTGCTGGTTACCATCAAAGTGCTGCCTATGCTCAACAGCATTCCTTTATAGGAATTATTTTCCAAATAAAGTAATACTCTGTGTCTTTCTATTAGACATAGATGTAGCCCTAGTCTGAGTAGGAGAGAGCATGCATGGGACCACATAAGTGTTGATGGAGAGTGCTCCAAGCTCCAGAACTCCTGATCAGCCTATGGCAGTTCACATGGCTTTCCCCAGGGAGATTCCAGAATAGGCTTTAAATTCTGCACCATAATACTTTTGTCGGCGTTATGCACACAGAGGTCTGTGACAAAGCTGGGAAGGGAGTAATTTCCCTTTACTGCCTTAAACTCCAGTCCTTCAGTCATCCCAGTCTCCCAAAGACCGGTGTTAGGCCTTATCTGAATGTGCGTAATTCCTTCAAAATGCACCCTCAAGTATGAGAGGGTTCATTTGTAACGTTGCAGCCCACAGACATGGCATAAAAAAAATATTTTAAAATATCACTCTTTCTACTCTAAAAGCCAAACTTTTAATACAGTTATTTAAGATGTTAGAAATTCACCCTCAGTATTCCTGGCTCATAGAATAAAATAGATAGTAGGCAAGAACATGTAATATTATGTTTTCAATTAGGTAAACACTGTAACAGAACCAGTAATACTATGATAGAAAACCTCTGTTCCCGTTCAACACAGAAAACAAGGTTCAGTACTCCTTTCTTTATAATACTCCTTTATTTACAACTTCATAAACGTGCTACTCTACTGCTCATTCAGAAAATCTTAAGCAAAGGAAATCAGACCAAAACCAAGCTACAAACAACTGGCACAATGTAAGCTTTCCTGTAAATTCAGTAAAAGCAATGTAAAAAGCCATTGGTCAAATCATAATAGTAACAGCCTCACATCTACTACCTAGAAAGTTACAATACATTCATTTTCTTAGACAGAAAAGGTTAAGACTACGCTGATTTATGTCCAAAAAATATTTTGTGTTTCTTCCCACAGAAGAAAAATGGAAGGTGCTTCATTGTGGACTGCTGAGCTTGTGTTCACTGAAGTCAATGAAAAAAATGAATTCCAGAGATTTCAGTGAGCCTTGGTTAAGGCCTTCCAAAGTGGCATATCAAACCAGAAACATGTGAGGTAGTATCTTTCTTGTAAAAAAAAAGGTAAGCTCTGACTTAAATAAGATAACGACAGCTTTTAGTTACAGACAGGCACTTAACAGTGCACTTGAACAAATAAAAAGATGGAAGCCGAACCCTTTCATTCTAAACAGATAAAGAGAATAAACTTGATTTTGGGACTCTCATTCCAAAAGCCTGTCTCTTTGGTCCAATGTCAGGCATTTTACAATGCCCTGAGGACAGATGGAATAGTTGAGGACAGACTGGGTCACAGCCCCTGCAGCTTTACTGGAAGGAAGGATGCTCTTTGGCCTCATGGTAAGATGGGCTCAGTTTTCCCCCCCCGCCCCCTTGAGAAAATTGCTGAAGCTTGTGCCTGAGACATGGATTTGCATTGAACTTGCAATGTGATGTAGGCTCCACGTTTTAACTCTCTGCCATATTTAACTTCTTTGTTAAGGCATTCTTAGTAAGTTCATATATTAAGCAACAACTCAGAAGGCTTCAGAAGCGACATCTTCCCAGCACAGAGAAAGAATTATAACATAGAATTCCTCTCCAGCTGTGTACAGCTGTGCGTATTTCAGCTGATTATTACAGATTCAAAGAATAACTGAGTTTGGAAGGGACCTCAGGAGGTCTCAAGTCCCACCTCCTGTTCAGTGTGGAACAAGTACTAGGTTAGACCAAGTTGCTCAGTGCTTCATCTGGCTCAGTCTTGAAATTCTCCAAACGCGGGGCCTCCGCAACTGCTCCGGGCAACCTGTTCCATTGCTTGACTGACTGCATGGTGAAAAAGTTTTCCCCTATATCCAGTGTGAACCTCTTGCTTCAATCTATGTTCATTGTGTCCGTATCCCCTCACCATTCACTGCTGGGACTCCATCATCTCAGTAACCTCCTTGCGCATCCTGGAAGGCTGTTTTTAGATCCCCCTGCCTCCCAAAGCTTTCTCTTGTCTGAAATTAACAGACAATTTCCTCGGCCCCTCCTTCTAGTACAAAAGCTGTATTCCCGTGACGGTTGTGGTGAAGACTTTATCAATGCCTTCCTCACACTGAAGAGCCCTAAACTGGATGGGGTTTTCTAGACGAGGTCTAAAGAATAGTCTTTAAGGGGAATAATCTCTTCCCTCAATTTACTGACTGTGTTCCTGTTAACACTGTCAAGGATGTGATTAGCCATGATTACCGCCAGGGCACAGGGCTGGCTCATGCTCAACTCGCTGTCTGCCAAGATCCTCAGAACCACTCCTGCAGAGTTGCTCCCCCGACCTGTATCACTGCCGGAGGAGTCTTCCCTCTCAGGTAGAGGACTTTGCAATTATTCCTGTACACTTTTGTAGGGTTCCTGTTGGCCTACTCCTTCAGCCTGCCTAGGTCATTCTGGATTATATTTCTACCCCGAAGACTGGTCCCTACAATTTGGTGTCATCTGCAAAATTCATAAACATGCAATCCATCACTTCCTCCAGGTCACTGCTGAAAGTGTTAAACAGGACAAGTCCCAGAAGAAACCGTTGTGGTGCTCTCCTTGTCACTGACGTCATCTTAGAGTATGACCCATTAATCACTACCCTCTACGCCTCATCATCCAACTGATATTTATGCATTTATTTGTCCACCCATCCAGGTCATAACATTCTAAACTGGACACAAGAATCTTTGGAGGCATTGTCCAAAAAGTCTTGCTGAAGTTAAGATAAACTACATCTAGTGCTCTCCCTTAACCACAGCCTTATCCAGCTGTTTTATCACAGAAGGCAATCAGTACAACTTTGATAAATCCATGCTGATTGTTTCCAGTTATCCTTTTCTCCTTCCAAATTATGTATTTATGTTTACTATTGACTCAGTGCCCCAAAGTACTATCCATAAGCTGTATGTAGAAGACACCAGCCCACAAGCTTTGTCACTGAACCTAGCAGCACAGAGGTTGCTTCAAGAAATATTATCACTCCTGTACACACTATGAACAAAGCCTGTTCATTTACACCATATTAAAGCTTCGCAGCACAGCATCTGCTACAGCATTCAACTCCAGTCTTGAAGAAGAGTATGTATGCATATGTATATATGTATATGCACGTATGCATGTATTCATAGATATGAAGATAAATCAGCCAGTCAATTCAACCTCAGTTGTCAAAATTCAGCATTCACTCATACACCTTTTAGATTGCTGGTCAATTCTGATTAGCTGAGGTGTTTTTAAAATACTACTGCACTATGAAATCTAACTGAATGAAGTAAGACAAAGAAACCATTTCTTACTGCTTCCAAAATAATAAATATTAATAACTGAGTCTAACATGTACATACCACATACTACAATACATACTGTAACTCTTAAGAAAATACTAGATGGCATTTAATATGAGGTTAACAACCAAGAGATAAATGCAGCGGTCCTGTTACAGAATTACAGATGATTAATTAAATCTCTCAAAAATAGAAAGCATGGTAATGAAATGCATATGCTTTTAGAATAATTTCTATAGAAAAGCACACATTTATTTAATCCCAATGAATTTCTACAGCCCTTTTCCACAGAGCAATATTGCCTGCAATGAAAAATAACACATTCAATCTTCTTCTAGCAAGTCTCATACCTGCGTGCTCTTGAGACTACATTCTTGTTTCTGCTGGCAGGTGTTATATCAATTTGTAATACAGACCATCTGATAAGCATTTTCCAAGACTGCTTGTTCCACATGAACAGAAATAACTTCTTAGCACCTATGCTGGACCTTGTTCTCACCAACAGGGAAGGGCTGGTGACCAACGTGAGGCTCAAGGATAACCCTGGCTGCAGTGACCATGATGCACTAGAATCTAAGATCCTCAGGGCAACTAGGAGGATGTATTCCAAGCTTATGACCCTGGAATTTAGGCATGCAGACTTTGATCGCTTCAGGGATCTGCTGGCCAAAGCACCATGGGACAAAGCCCTAGAGGGACGCGGGGCCCAGGACAACTGGTCAGTATTCAAGAATCATCTTCTCCATGCTCAGGAGCAAAGTATACTAAGAAGAAGGCAGGAAAGAACGCTAGGAGACCTGCCTGGATGAGCAAGGGGCTCCTGGACACACTGTCACACAAAAAGAAACTTTACAAGGAGTGGAAGAATGGACAGCTAGAATGGGGGGCATATAAGGAAGCTGTCCAAGCAGCAAGAGACGTGGTTACAAAAGCTAAAGCTCAGTTAGAATTAAATCTAGCCAGGGAGATCAAGGGGAATAGCAAAAATTTCTATAGGTATACTAATGGTAAAAATAGGACTAGGGAACATGTGGGCCCTCTCAGAAAGGAAACAGGAGAACCAGTGACAAGGGATATGGAGAGGGCTGAGGTTTTCAAGGACTTCTTTACCTCAGTCTTCACTGGCAAGGGCTCCAGTCATGCTCCTGGAGTCACAGAAGATAATGGCTGGGGCTGGAAGAAAGAACTGCCCACTGTAAGTGAAGATCAGGTTTGTGACCATCTGATGAACCTGAAAGTGTGCAAGTCCATGGGACCCAACGGGATACACACACGGGTACTCAGGGAACTGGCGGATAAGGTTGCTAAACCATTCTCTATTATATTCCAAAAGTCATGGCAGTCCAGTGAAGTCCCCACTGACTGGAAAAGGGGAGATATAACCCCCATTTTCAAAATAGGAA
>JAVSBS010007226.1:0-19910 GCA_033124195.1 Coracias cyanogaster | reverse complement strand
TGGAGTCCCCATCCCTGGAGGGGTTTCAAAGCCCTGGAGATGTGGTGCTGAGGGACATGGGTTAGTGGTGACCTGGCGGCGCTGGGTTAATGGTTGGACTCGATGATCTTAAAGGTCTTTGCCAATCAAAACGATTCTATGATAATACATAGACTTTGCAAAATGTTACAGTATTTCAAAACGCATTTTGGAAACTCTCAAATCTGTAAGTAGGTTTAGTCCTGAGGTGTCTGTAGGGAGTTCTTCTGGAACTGTGTGTTCCTGTTACTTTTTTTTTTCCTCAGAAGGGTCACAAATAAGGTCTTTCTTAGCTGGCCTGCTGCTTGTTTTTAGTAAATTACTTTGCTTTCTAAAACTGGTCAGAGTTGAATGAAACCGGTTTAGGGCTTGAAAAAAATAATCTTAACAGCCAAGTGTATATAGACACAGAACGAGTCAAAGGAGACTCATCCCTTAGGAACAGAAATGCTAGAATATGGGAAAGAGCCTTCAAAAGAACGTCCGAAACACAAGTACACGTACCACCTCTGCCTTACTGCAAAGCGAGCCGGTGTGAAAGCGTGTATCGCACAGAACAAACCACTGAGGTTCCGCTGCTGTTTCCAGGGAACAGCGGTGTTCTGGTACAACCTCTTCCCCAGCGGAGAAGGCGACTACAGCACGCGGCACGCGGCCTGCCCGGTACTAGTTGGAAACAAATGGGGTGAGTACCTCTCACCTTGTTCTCGCTGCCTGGGGCCTTCAGGTCAGGGACTGTGCCGGGGGGTTGTCCTGGTTTCCTTTTGCCTCTGGACTTCATGGTGGAATGAAAAGCAGCCAGAAATGAAGTCTTTTACAAGGAAATCTGTTTCATAGCTGTATCTACTTCGTATCTCTCTCTATATGTTACATATAGTAGCAGATTGTATTATATATGTAAAATACGTAATTAAATATGTAAAATACGTAATTAAATATGTAAAATACGTAATTAAATATATAAAATATGTAATTAAATATATAAAATACGTAGTTAAATATATAAAATACGTAGTTAAATATATAAAATACATATCATACTGGATCTACGTCAGTTATCTTGTAGTTTCGCAGCTTCTGGAAGGTTTTTTCTTCTTTCTGCTCTTAGATTTAGTAGACCAACTTCACATTTGTGTGTGTGTGTCTTAAAATACTTTAAAGGCAGGATTATCTGAATGTTCTGACTGAAAGCTGCTCAGTAGCCTCTATTTAGCTTACACAGGAGCTCAAGCAAACCAGGTGCAGTGATCAAACCCCTTTATGTCTTTGCAGTATCCAACAAATGGCTCCATGAGCGAGGACAGGAGTTCCGAAGGCCGTGCACTTTATCGGAGTTGGAATGATGCAGACTCGTCCTCTGTCCCTTCTGCATCCTGTTGGTGTCAAATGCACACATCTCCTACAGTTTACAATAGACTAACACTCCACTACAGGTTCAGTCTCCAACTATGCCGGTGTTTCTTCATCTGTGGACAAAACAAACGTGCTTTTAGTTCCCTTGAAATCCCCCCCTAAGGTTTGATGAACAGAATATATTGAGGTCTGTGAGTGTTACAGAAAACAATGGAAAAAAGGACAAAATACAGATCAGGGCCAGAAGGAACAGCGGTGTTGTGTGTGGTGTTCCCTTCACCATCGCTCCTCTGACTGGCACAGGAAGCCAGCGATTGTTTGCCTGGAGCCCTGCTCCCCACTGTCCATCCGCTGCGGGCGGGATGGTTTGGCGGGAGGGCTCCCTTCTAAGGAAGGCCGAATTAAACCAGTTCCTGTTCCTCCATTTCCAGACACCCGACTCCTTGCTTTTCTAGAGTGCCTGGCCACTACCACTGAGAGCCATGGGCACGGTTGGTGTTTCTCTGGGTGACAGGTTATTGTCATGCTTTAGCCTGTTCTTTTCACTTCCACAAAAGCTCCCATTTTTTAACCGTCTTCCTTCCCAGCCTCTGTTAACCTTGACAACATGAGGCAGCCCTCACACGTGTGTAGGTGAGAAGCTCCAGCAGCGTTGTGTCCAAGGCCTGCCTGCAGCAGAGCAGCATGACAGTTACAGCCCCTCTTTTTTATTTTGGTTTTTTTTCTCTTTAATGTTTGTCCACATAAACAAATGCTGCTTTTATTCTTAGTAGTCAACTCCTCCATCTGTTCCTTGGGCAGTGGGGCTGGGAATGTTACCGTCTTCATTAATCAGAGTCATGGTGCCTTAGGACACTGGAACTTCAAATTGGTTACGAGACTTCAGGGGGTAAGGTAAATACACAATCCTCACAGAACGCTCTCCACCCTTGTCCTCCCAGTTCTCAAGGTTTAGTGACAAATGGATGGCCTATTTATAACGCTGAATCTTTTTTAGACGCTTTTTACGTTGCAAATGTTTGTTTTTCTGTTTGGGAAGCTGCATGCAGGCCACAGCAGTGCCACGCTCTCAGTCATGGGGCCACTGTTTGCACAAGATGCCCAAGGAGGTGCCTGCTCTGGATGCTTGGGTATCGCTCACCTCCCAGAGGCTGCCTCTGCTGCAGTGACTTCATGAGTGAGGACACGCTGGGAAGGGGCCTCCTCCAGAGGCTCTGGTGCTGGTGGCATCGCTGCTGCTCTCCCCACGAGCCAGGACTGGCGCTGCTCTGGTGGATGCCACCCAGACAAAGTGTCCCCTAAAGGCAGCTCACGGTGACTTCAGGGACCTTCCTTTGTGACGAGGCATCCTTACGCTGAGATGAAGTTGAAACCTCGGAGGGAGATGAGGCTGTGGCTGCTGTAGCTGCCGACCTTTTGTCCCGCCGGTCAGGTTCCTGCGGGAGGAATGGCTGCTGTCCCCGCTGCCCCCAGCATGGAGAGGAGGGGCTGGGGGGAAGCTCACGTTCCTCAGCCACTTCTCTTCCCCAGCAGGATTTGTAGCAAAATGTCTGAACATTCCACTAGCACGAGGACAAGAATCGGAGCGAGCTGCACCAGACTCCACCTGAACAGTCTGATTTTCTGGATGATGATGGTTTTACTGATTTAGGGGTCGAGCCTGAAGTCACGGGATTCATTGGCTTTTCTGCCTCAGTAAAAGGTAGAGGAAGCCGATTGTTAATGTGTTAGAAATACCTCTGGAAGAGCGAGAATGCAGTTTAAGGTACTATAGTTTGAGACACTGCATACTTTCAGAAGACACTTTAAACTCTCCGCTGGAAAAAAGCATTGTTAAATTTCTCCTGAGCCTGTTCGGTGGGACCTGCGCAACTGCTTGTCCGGAGCCCTGCACCTTCCCGTGTTTCGCCCGGGCTTTTGGCAGATGGGAAACCAAAGCCAGCCAGCACTTCAGAAAAATAAAAGGAAAAACCAGAAACGGCTCCACCTCATGCCTGTGGGGCTCGGCCACGCTAAAGAGCTGGTACGCGAGAGCAGCGTCGGGTAGAAAGTGATTCACCAAAGGGGTTTTCGGGGCCTAGTTTTGATCGCTAAATTATAATCATTCAGAAAAGCACCAGAACGTTTCTACTGACCTGTTACTCATCTCCATTCCCATCCGTGCTTTTCTCTTTCCCACCTTTTTTCTTCCTTAAAGCTCCAAAAAAAAGGGGTAACCATGACTGGAGGCCAAACAATGCGGGATGAGGAGTCTCCCCTCTGGGGCAGTTTTCTCTCAGTTGCTCCGAGGCATCTCGATAAAGCGAATCCTGCAGCCAGTGAAGCACAAAATGAAACCAACTTACTGCTGCCCTTGACAGGTTTAGAAAAGAGCAGCTGGTTTCCCTATTACAGAAAAGCTGTTCCGTTGGGTTTTTTTCCCTAAAGTGAGCAAAGGAGTTACTCGGCATATTAAAATAACTAAAAAGCTAAAAATGGTACAATTTATGTGAGGTGAAAGAAATAATATGTCCTGTCAGCGACTGCTTTAGGAATTGTCAGAGGGGAAGGAATCATGGACCTCTTAATTCACTCAGGTCTCATGGATCTCTTAATTCACTCAGTTCTCTGAGTGAGGAAAGGAAGGGCTGAAGCGATGAGAAATCACAGCTCTGGGACATGAAGCAGGGGTTTGGTTTCTGACCCCATCTCTGTTCAGTCAGCACCACACGCTGCCCAACCGTTCCCTCCCGCGCCTCAGCCACGGCCGAGCGTGTCCCGTGTTAAACAGCAGTTTAAGGGTCTCTAAGAAGGGGGTTAACAATGTTTCAGCACAGGAATTTTTAAAGCAGTGAACTACTCAATGACTTGCAGTTCTTCAGGGGAAAAAAAATAAGTTTGAGAGTGGAAAATTTCGCTTTTTAAAAAAACCCAAAACACTACACACCCTCAAAACTAAAACTTGAGTCCGCCGAGGCACAGCAGACCGAAAGGTTCCAGCTTATTGGAATCGAAAGGGTAAGGGAATACATTTTAAGGTGCAGACACTCCATATTTCCCCTTGCTCCCCGCTGCAGCAGCGTCCGTGCACCCCCTGCTACATGTGGAAGGGACGGCACGGGCGCTGCGGCCGCTTCGCCGCCTCACCCCTTGGTCTCCCAAAGGGCTTCTGGCTGAAGAGCGTGGCTCCTTGGATCTAGTTTTGTATTAAAGAGGATTGGAAATGGGCTCACAGGGACTGACAATTGAGAAACTGCCTTACTGTTCAAGTTTTTTGTAATAAAACTTTTAATGTATTAAAAAAAAAAAAAGCTTAAAATAAAAGCCACTGCCAGCAGCAGTGAAAAATCCTCCACATCACCCTCTCCTCGTATGTGGCCAGGGTAGAGCTGAGCAGGCAGGTTTTTCCCACCCTGCGTGTTTCCGTTCCTAAGCTGGGCGGGCAGGCGCAGGGACACTGGCGCCACAAATCAGCATGAAACGCAAACTAGTGACCTGCAAAAGGGGAGGGCAGATAATGGCGGGCTGAAAGGATGGTGTGCGCAAAACATGGATGAGAAGAACCTCAACAGCTGCTGATGACAAAGAATAGTTTCGTTTCCTGAAGCAAGGAGGTCAAATAACCAGCTATTCTGACTAGGTCTGGGGTGGGGAAGAAAGATGAGCCTGTCCCGCAGCACGACTAGGGCACCAGAGCACTTACGCATGGGAAGGGCAGGTGGTGTCTTCCATCATCAAGCCTTCTGCAGTTTACGTGCTACAGCTGGTCCTCTGCTTCACGCTTGCAAAACAGTGGAGCTCCTACTTCACCTGGGGGCTTCACAAATCTGCGAAAGGTTAGCAAGGGCTGGTTAGAAGCCCCTCTCAGCGCAGCAGGCCAATGCCAGGAGACCAGGGGCGGCCGGATGGCTCTGGCCTGTCAGAGGAGAGGGCTTACACCAAGCCTTTGAGCTTTTTAGGGGCGTTTGTGGGCTGCTCTGCAGCTATGCAGCCTGGAGACAGCGCTGCCTTGCCTCAGGACGATAATGGCTGAGGCAGGGCTGCACCTTTGCAAGTCAGTGTGAGGCTTGTGCTGTCACCCTGGCCACCAAGCTGCCATTGCATTCTACCTGGGCAGCTGGAGCGCTTTAGCACAGCTGCCTCTAGAGCATGACCATGGGATGAAGAATTATGGAATTGTTCTGGTTGGAAGAGCCCTCTCAGATCATCAAGTCCAACCGTTCTCCCAGCACTGCCAGGTCACCACTAACCCATGTCCCTCAGCACCACATCTCCAGGGCTTTGAAACCCCTCCAGGAATGGGGACTCCACCACTGCCCTGCCCAGCCTGGGCCAGGCCTTGACAACTGTTTTGGGGGAGACATTTTTTTCCTAGTATCCAACCTAAACCTCCCCTGGCACAACTTGAGGCCATTTCCTCTTGTCCTGTTGACCGACACCTCCAGGTCCTTTTCCACTAGGCCATTTTCAGCCACTCTTTCCCCAGCCCGGAGCATTGCAGGAGGGGGTTACTGTGCTCCAAGTGCAGGATGCGGCCCTTGGCCTTGACCATGAGCAGCACAGCGCCTGGGTAAGAGCTGCAGCAGTCGCAACCAAACAAGGACAGGAGATAGGCCTGCCAGTCACCGCAGGGCAGGATGAGAGGAAGAGAAAGGAAAGGGTCTGACAGCATCCGCACTTACGGACAGGGCAAAGGCAGCACAAGGCTGAAGCGATCTGTCCAGGGACTCCTGGAGAGACTGGACCAGACCACGAACTTGAGCACAGCCCCTCCCTGAGGGAGAGGGTCTTTAACCACCCTCCATCCTCCTCCAGCTGCTGGACTCTGAGCTGACTCCATGATGGACTTGGGCATTTCATCATCAAACTGCATTTCTTGTTCTGATAATCAGTGACTCATCTGGCTCCCAAACCAGGCTTTGAACCAACCACAGATTACTGTGCTAACCTTAACCACAAGCTGCCCATTCCCCACACCCCCAGCTTTAGGCTGTGCTTAAACATCGACCAGCAACTCACTGAGCTGGCCAAAACTGACAGAAAAAGAGCTCGGCCCCTCAGTCCTCTGTCCTGCGCCGTGGCCCCAGCAAACACAAAGAGAAGGCTCCTGGCAAAGCTCGTGACCACGCATCTCCGACTACAAGAGCATGCTCTGAAAAAGAAATGCACGAAAGGAGCTGGACCAGCCCCGCGCTTCCCTCCCAGGAGCCAAGCCCAGGATGCAGGGGTCAGCGTTTGCTTTGGCAGCTGGTGGTGCGAAGCCAAGAGAGCTTCCAGCTTCATCCGGGATGGGGCTGACAGGGGGGACACCGGCACAGGCACCCAGCTGCACTGCTGCGGGGCCGCTGGCTGCCGGTGCAGGCAGCTCTACCTCCCCTTTGACAGGAGCTCACTGCCAGCAGTCTGATAGTGTCATTAGGAGCAAGTGACTCACCCTGGCCCAAGGGCCGCTCTATATTTGAGCATGACAGAGTCAGAAATGAATGTGTGGAGTCAGGAGCTGCTTCTCCTGAGGTCAGGACAAGGTTCAGAAACCAGTTCTGAGAGTTCACCATTGCGGCAAACAACATCTGTGTCCCTCAGATCTTTAGAGAGTGAAAAATTGGCATAGGGAAGGGGTAGTCTCTTGTCAGTGGTGCCCAGCAACAGGACAAGGGGCAATGGGCACAAATTGAAACCCAGGAGGTTCCATTTGAACAGGAGGAAAAACTCCTCTCCCATGAGGGTGCCGGAGCCTGGCCCAGGCTGCCCAGAGAGGTTGTGGAGTCTCTTTCTCTGAAGAGATTCTAAACCCGCTTGGACGCAATCCTGGGCAAACTGCTCTGGGCGACCCTGCTTTAGCAGGTGGGGTCGGACGAGATGATCTCCAGAGGTCCCTTCTAAACCCTACCACGCTGGGATTCTGTATTTGCAACCACCACGGGCCAATGCAAGGTCTGACAACCTGCAGGTACCTGCTGTGCACGTCCCCTTCAGGAATTCCTCTCTTCTGCAGCTGCTGAGCCTGAGCAGCAATGCCTGGAGATAACTGGGTGTGCAGGGAGGTACCGTGTAGCTTTTGTTAGTTTTACTCAATCCTGTGTTCTTCCAGGTCTTCAGATCTCGGCATTTGGATGCAACCAGGGTATTTGCAGCTGGACTGAAAAATCTCAGGAGACTGGTGTGGGGAGAGGTGGAAGGAAGCAGGAGGAAGGCAGGAGAGTGGCTTATTCCCGGGAAAGCACTGCTTTTTTACCCTCAAACTTTTGCTTCAGGACAACAAGCGATCACCTAGCAGGCAAGCTTCTGACTCCTCTTTTCTAAAGCACTTTGCCAGCTGTTCCCCTCCTGCCCCGTCCAGCTTTCCAAACCAATTCCGATGGACTTTGCAAACAGCCCGTGCTCCGCGCTCTGGGCAGAGCCACTCCCTTGGGCGGCACGTCCCGGGCGGCGCAGTGTGGACAGCTCACGCAACAGTTGCTGCCGTTTGCATCCTCTGCAGTCCTGCCAGCAGTTTTTTCCCTGCCCGTGTTCAGCAGCACATAGATTGGCCAGCAGGGACTAAGGGATGACAAAGAAAGTCGTGCTCTGGAATTGTCTCTGGAGCAACCGTAAAAGGCTCCGCACATAGAAGCGCAGCACCCAGCACAGCCACCCAGGGACTCAGCACAGTATTTCTGAGATACTTCTGAAAAGCTGTTTTGCTTTTCTTTTGACGTTACCTTCTGCCAGGCCGTGTCTGAGGGTGGGGAGGAGGAGGACTGCACACCAGCGTGTCACACAGGGCAGCGGTTCAGCCAACAGCCACGCAAACGGCTCCACTCAGCGCAACACACAGCACGGGACTGTCAAACTCAGTTTTCCCTTCGCTGGGGCTCCTCAACAACAAATTCCAGGACAGCAGCCCATTTCCACTCATGGCTGACACACCAGTCCCCAGCATGGTCCCGAGCTGTCCAGTCCTGCCTTGCAAAGTGCTCCTGCAGAAGAGTCCTCACTTCACGAGCATCCCCGCTGCTTTGTGACAGTGATGACACCCTGCTCAAGAAAGGCTCACTAGAGGCAGGGACTTGCTGGTTCCCAGCCTCCAGGGAACAGACCATCTAGTAGTAACATGGCACCTCTATCTCAACCCAAAACATCACCCTAATTTCTCATCAGGCATTACAGTGCTCCCCGATCCTTGCCTGCAGCTTGGACATGGCCAACCTCCCTTCCCAACGCGCTCTGCCTCTCTCCTTGTGTTCATCTCCCAACACACAAAGGTGGTTTGAGGTTCCTCACACCTTAAGACACAGCCAAGCTTCCTGCCAAGGGCTGGGACAGCAGTGCTCAGCTCCGGCTGTGTAACAGCCTTCAAGGAGGCACCACGCAGGTACCAGCTGTGGCTGTACAACCAAATCTCCTCCAGCTACTGACTTGAGGAACCCTCAGACCCCCTTCTGAGGGGCGCTCAGCACGACCATGATCAGCGATGGGCACCAGAACAGATGCAACAAGGAGGCAGCAGTTGGCTCTGGCTCCACACCGTTTCACAGGAAAGGGACTAACCAGCTTGTATTGTCCTCTTCCTCGCTTCTTCTCTGACCTGGCTGCAGTCCCTCCTCCTTATCCCATGTCTGGAGCACACAAAGCACGGTCACATGCAGAAAGATGCGGGCAGACAAGTGCGGCATGGCTCTGGCACTTCAGACGTTGCAATGCAGCGGGGCTGAGTCTCCTGCAAAGCAATAAAATGGCAGAATTTGCACTTCTGTTTGCCATATATTTGAAGGACCCACTGCCCGGCTTCCCTTTGTCCTCTGGAGAGTCTCCAGTTGATAGCTTGGCCACTCAAACAGAAATGGCCGCTGAAGTTGGCCGCTGGAGTCCAGAGAGATCAGCTGCAGAGCAGCTGTTGCCAAGAGGCAGTGCTGTGCTGGGACATCCGAAAAGCTTACCGAGAGCAGCCAGAGCCTTCCCGTGCCCTTTCCCTTCCCCACTCTTTATCAACGGTTTGCATTGTCTTTTGCTGTCAGTGTTCATTTGGTTGTTTTCTTTTAATGAGTAACTCCTGCTCCGGTGGGGGGACTGGACTAGATGATCTTTCAAGGTCCCTTCCAATCCCCAACATTCCGTGATTCTGTGATTCATGTGAAACCTCCAGCAGCTGTGCAGGCCCCTAGGCCCCTGCAGGCCAGTCCCACCCCAGAGCCAGGACCTGCAGCTCCCCCACAAGCCCGTTGCCTGGCCTGGGTTTTGGTGCCAGCCCTTCCTCGCTCTGGGCCACCTACGCCACATGTTTAATTCAGCTGAATTAAATGCAAAAGCTATAACAACTATCTAACATCCGCCTTCAGGAGTCCCATCAAAGGCAAACGCTCAGCTACATCATGAATCCTATAACTGGAGGGAACATGCCAAAGGATTGCCCTGAAGTGTCTAGAGCACAAGAAGCAGCTAAGGGAGCTGGGGTTGTTCAGCTGGGAGAAAAAGGAGGCTCAGCGGAGACCTTCTTGCTCTCAACAACTCCCTGAAAGGAGGTTGGAGCCAAGTGGGAGTTGGTCTTTTCTCCCAAGGGACAAGCGATAGGGCAAGAGGAAATGCCCACCGTGTAGATATGGTGCTGAGGGACATGGTCTAGTGGTGACCTGGCAGCGCCGGGTTGACAGGTGATTCTATGAATGCAGCATTTCTAAGCCCAAACTACTCCTAGCTGCTGGATCAACCCCTGTGAGGCCCAACAGCACCCTCTAGCCATAGCAGAGCAGGCCACGGCGGCTCTGCCACCCTTTTCTGCTCTGGGCATGCTCCTGTTCTGGACACACAGACATGGGAAGCTCCTTCACATAACAAGTGTGTCAGCCCTGCAGTCCCACAAGTCTTGTTAGGAGAAAACCCCCTCCACAGCAGCAAGGCTGGGTGGATGTCTTGTCCCACCCCATTACATGCCCACAGAGACCTAGGAAAAAGGTAAAGGGTCCTCCTCAGTCTGCTGCTGATCTATTCCTCCTACTGGCTGAGCAACAGAAATTTCGGACAAAGAGCTATTGTCCATCTCCCAGCAGGGGGGCAGGCGGACGGTGTCCCGTGTGCCGCACAACCTGGGCAGACAGGTTGTGTCTCTCCCGCTCAGCACCCCAGGGATCAGTCCCTCCTGGGGAAGCTGAAGCTCTGGTGCCACAGAGGCTGGGCCTGTTCCAGCAGGATTGTGCAAACTCAAACCCTGGCGCTTCTCTGCGAGACCTCCAGGGCGCACTTTGCACTCTGATTGTGGTGACCTCACGCCGGCTCCCTTGGCAGCAGTGTCTAAAGTCCAGGGGAGAGGGGTGCTCACCTGCCTCCCACACACAACAGCTCACTCCCACTCCTCCCTGCCTCCATATCTGCCTGGACGAGGGCTCCGGCGCCTGGATCAGGACCGCAGCATGCGGCTGCTTTTCGAGGCAGCGGTTCTGTGCCTGATCCTGGGCTTGGGACGATGCACCGAGGAAACAACCCAGGAGAACACTGCCCACCAAGCTCCACAAGCAGAGTCATCCTATTCGGAGTGGGGCATTGGGGCTATCCGGGACAGTTTCGAAACGGTTAACAGCTACTTCGACTCCTTCTTGGAACTGCTTGGGGGGAAAAATGGCGTTTGTCAGTACAGATGTCGATATGGTAAGTGAACCTCACTCCTGATGGCTCCTCTCTCCTTGCTCTTCCTCCCCTTTCCCTCTCGTGTTGAAACTCTCTTTCCCTGAGACCACAACCAGCTCCTATCCATGGCGTGACCTCTGCTACGCTCAGCACTGCAGAGAGTCACAACGTCTCTGCTGGTGCCAGCACAGGGACAACGAAACCTCGTCTTTCCCTCTCACCAAGAACAGTCTGATCTTGAAGCCGCTGTGCTCTGTGCAAGGGGACAATAGGAGAGGACAGTTTTTACAGGAAGGGCATATAGGTAACCAGGCTGGGTGCCTGGAGAGAAGGCCCAGGGTAGGCAGCGAGGCCTTGGTGGGGAGCATGAGCAGCCTGTGCAGCCTGGACTCAGACGGGGTTCTTGGTATTGCCAGCAGCTCTAATCTCAGCAACCTTCGGAGTGTCATTATTCAGCAGTTGCGAGCGGGCCAATAACGTGGGCTGGAGTAGGGGAGATAACAGGAAGGTGAACAAGATGTGCTGTCACTGTACAGGAACCTTTAGTTCCCAAGGCAGAGTGAGGCAGCTGCGGCTCGCTTTGGACTTTAGAGTGATTTACCAAAAAGAACGAGTTTAGTTTGTCCTGGAGGCAGGACGAAGGGGGTGACATCTCAGGGAAAGCAGGGCAGGAGGCACGTGGGCAGGGCAGGGACAGGGGGTGCAGATCTGTGGGGCACTGGGCCGGCAGAGGCACGGGCATCACCAGCCATCAGCAGGGTACCTGCTGAAACGCCCTGTTTGGGAACACCAGGAGGTTTCCCACAGACCGTGTCCTCTCCCCAGCCTCCTACAACTGCCCCTGCAGCAATAACTGTCCCCTGTCACCTCAGCCTGCTCACCCACCGCTGCTCATCAGCCCTTTTCCCCTCAGCTTCATCCCACATTCCCAGTAACCGCTTGGGCAAGACGCTCATGAGCATAGAGGCGTTTTCAACCCCTTTTCACAGACACGGACTCCATGCTTCAGAGGGATCCCACCGACTCTGTTTCAGCCTGTATGCACCCCGTTTCTTCAGGATGCAGGCCGCATGCCGCACCTCTCCAAGGCCAGCAGTGAGGGTGCCAGGAGAAACAGATGCTGCCGGGCTGGGACCTGAGCCCTCTGTCAGAGCGAGAGAGCAGATGGGCCACCCTTGGCCAAAGTGGGGCCACAAGGAGTTTAAAATAAACCTTAAATCTGTTGGCTTTTTTTGTTTTGCTTTTTAATAATGCATATGCATCTGCCCTCCCGCTCCTGCCAGCTCTGGTCCTCAGGTCCCATGCTACCAGCAAACAGGGAGCAGAAAGCCAGGCACCTTGACCCCACAGAACTGCAGAGAGACCACAACATCTCAGCCCATCACCTCAGCCCCACAGTGGCCCTAGTCCCTCAGCACTCCCCGGCTAGGGCTGTTCCTCTACAGCAGCTCAGTAGGGCCATGGCTGCTCTGTGGGGCCCATTGGTGGCAGGAAGAGATGCCACACACACACCACAGCACTGCCCCAGCACACAGGATGAGGCCATTTGCCCCTCAGGCAGCCCATCCCCAGGCCCTTGGTGTTGGCAGCCCTACGCCATGTGTAACAACCTCCTTCTAGGTCCCCACCACGCTCCAAATTCAGAGCAGAAGGGAGTAAGCCCTTAACACAGTGGCTGAAAACCCTGGAAGTGGGCATAAGGTGGCTGGGACTGAGGCACACTGGGAAGGGCTGACACTCAGAACTCATTTCAGGGAGTCTTAGGACTCACCAAGTCCCAGAGAAGTCGTTGCTCTTGGGCACATCCCGGGGTTGCGGCTCTCCCTGCCCCTGTCCCTGTCTCTGAGCAGGAGGAAGAGCATCTCCATAGCATGGTGCAAATGCCTGCCTGCTCCCTGAGAGCATCCTGTGTCTTACTGGAGAAATGTTTTACCTAGAAAGGAAAAAGCAAGCACATTGTTAGTCCTGTTCTCGTCCTCTGCTGGACATCTCATTAATCACTGGCTGAAGGAGGAAACTCTTGAAATGCTGCCTGCGCGCCTCCAAGGGTCTTGCTGGACCCTCCCAGGACGAACTTTGGTTCGTGCTAGTCTCCAGCACAGACACTGCAAACTGCGAGTGGAGGGGATGTAGGGACAATCCCAAAACAGTGAGACCCAGACTGTGCCCAGAAGAAAGAAGACAGACCATCTTCCTGCTGAATCAGGGCCTGATTGCGCTTTTTCCACAGGCATAAAGAAAAAAATGATGCCTTCTACTAACTGCTTTAGTCTCAGCCAAGAGACCCCCATAATAGTTTATTTTGCCAGGATAAAGGTCAGGACTTGCCTGTGATTGCCGTATCCATCTTCAGCTGAGGGCACAGCACAGAATAAGACTCTCCTCTTGATTTTTCAGCAGCCAGCAAAGTCTGAAAACAAGTAATTTGATGCTTGTTACAACATTTGATCCTCCTTACAAAATCTCTCTGGGTATCTTGGGGACAGGGGGAAACAGCCTGAACTGGGAGAAAATCCCTTGATAACTTTCTTCAGCTGAGGCCAGGCACAGCTTCAACGTTTTGCCCAGTGATTTGGTCCTGAGGGGTTTAAGATGAGGAGGCACCTCCAGGCTGTGGGAAAAGAGCCTTCAAAGTCAAGCTCCCCAGCACAGCAGCAAAAGGCTGTGGTAAGTCTGGGCAACATCTGCCCAAAGCCTGCTTGCCTGGGGCAGAGAAATAACAATGGGCACTCAAAAAAGCAAGGAGCCCCAAGACCATCTATTCACCCAGAAATACATTTGCTTCCCCCAGCCGGCGTAGCAGTACACTGAGACCTCCTGCATGGCCAGCAGCTGCTCCAGCCAGTTGGCTGTCTTCCAGTCTCTTAGCATAGCTACAACAGCCCAGAGAGATTAAAACGCATCAGAGAAACTCGCTTCCCGTTAGAAACTCAACTTCAGCTCCCCTCTGAGGCCATGCCAACAAGGCAGCGCCGCGAGGTATGTTTCCTTCCAAAGAACAGGCTTCCTCAGCAATGCTACGCTTCTACGCATCAGCGTCGCTCCTCAGCGTGCTGCTGGGCAGGTCCCGCTGTGCTTGCAGCTGTCTTCTCCAGACCAATGCCCTGCAGCAAGCAGACAGGTCACAACAGGCTCCTGGTGAAACACAGCCGGTGTGACCCACCAAGTCCCCGCTCCGGTCACAGACGTGCCCATAAGGATGGGCAAGCAATAAATGATGACGAGAGCACTGAGTCAGTGCTCATGTAGAGTGAGGAACGCCTGCGATTTCTGCTTTGCTTTTGGTTCCCTGTTTGCTAGAAGACAAGATGTGGGAGAGAGGTTAACTGTGCTGTCTTAGACTTTATCGAGCTGAGAAAGAGTTCACAGAGGGGCACTTTACAAATGATTAAGCTTTGTTTTCCAGAGAGGAGGGGGCCAGGTTGCTGATCACCGCAGTCCTCGTGTGAGATTATTTTTCCCTCAGGACAACTTTCTGAGACTTTATAATAGCTGTGACTTCTGCTTAATGGAAGGTTTTCTCTGGAAATGTAGTTATCTCCATATTCCCAAACGGCCTCACTCCTACTCTGACTTCCCCATTAACTGACAACACGCTGCAGGAACGTAACTTGTTGTCAACATTACAAGCAAGTCATTAAAATTGGACCCCATCCTGCTAAATCCACCGTGGATTTTGAACTTTCCTCTGCCTCCCACCTCCCTTCAGGAACATTTGAATTCTGAGTCCCAATTTTCACCCCCTTCCAAAAGAGGAACTAGGCTGTGAATTGCAGTGAGACCTAGGTGCAGCCCACCTCTCATTACATTGCCTGGGTGCCTTGGGTTATAGATCCAGCCCATATATAGATATTAATTCCTTTTTTCTACAGCATAACCACCAAAATAATATAATGTGCCATGTGTCGTGAATTCAGAAGTTACCCCGGAGCACCTGAACGGACTTGAGTGGTGTTTTGGTGTGAAAATAATCATATAATGATGGTGTGCTGCAAACAACTGATTTGTGCTCTTTGTCTGCTGTTAACTTGGCTCTAACTGCTCAAAATAACAACGTTTTCTGCGCTAGAAAATTACATCTGGAGCATGAATCAGATCTGATCTATTCAAAAGGGGCCAAAGAGGTAGAAAGACAGTAAAAGCTGTGTTGAGAAATACCTTCCCACACAAATGCCATCACCTGGTTGTAATGTCAGCTAGAGAGCTTTATCTTGGCTTGCAGACAGCTAAATCCATGGTGCATTTTTGCAGGGTTGGAGAAAACCAGCTGCTGGTGTCTCACAGCTGGACAGGATTTCAGTTTGTTGTTTATTTGTTGCAAATCTGTTGTTTACACCAAACTGCTCTGGCAATTCTTAATTTAGAAGGTGCTGGGAACATTCCTATGTAAGACCTTCTGAGGCATTTGGCTGTGAGGTCTTCTCAAGAGTTAGGGCTAAATTAAGCATTGGTATCTTGATGGAAAAAAGGCGAAAATGTCTTAAATTATTATCGGTGTTGAGAAGAATAAAACAGTGGAAGTGGGTTCTGAAAGAACCCAACCCTGCCTGAAGGGCTAAATTAGATCTATTTTCTGTCTATATAAATTCTCTAGCGATGCTCAGGGAAGCAGAAACTCAGAGGTGATGGACTTGGAGAAGGCTCAGCTCACACATGTTTTTGTTGGAGCATTCACACAGCTTACAAAGTTTTCAGGGTTCAAATGTCTTGTTTTAACACCTCACTCTGCTTTTGAGATCTCCCTTTTATAAACCCAGCTGGGGCAGAAACAAACGATGAACACACATCAAGGGACAGTACAGAGAGACTTGACTCCATAAGAGGTGGTCTCCACAGCTTCTCCAGGGGAGAATTCTCTTCCATAAGCAATCTCCTTGCACAGTGACGTCAAGGCACAGAAGCAGCCTGGGAACTTGTCCTCCCCAAACAGAAGGTGTTAGGTTAGATGGAGATGGAGGTTGAGGTAGGGATGAGAGAAAGGGTGAGACAGGGCAGGGAATAGACAGATCTCCTTTCATAGAATCATTTAGGTTGGAGAAGTCCCTTAAGATCATCAAGACCAACTGTTAGCCCAGCACTGCCAGGTCACCACTAATCCATGTCCCTCAACACCACATCTACACAGCTTCAAAAGCCCTCCAGGGATGGGGACTCCACCACTGCCCTGGGCAGCCTGGGCCAGGCCTTGACAACCCTTCTGGGGAAGACATTTTTCCTCATGTCCAACCTAAACCTCCCCTGGCACAACTTGAGGCCATTTCCTCTTGTCCTATCGCTTGTTTCTTGGGAGACCAACCCCATCTGGCTCCAACCTTTTTTCAGGGAGCTGTTGAGAGCCAGAAGGTCTCCCCTGAGCTTCCTTTTCTCCAGGCTCAACAACCCCAGGTCCCTCAGCCACTCCTCACAAGACTTGTGCTCTAGACCTTTCACCAGCTTTGTTGTCCTTCTTTGGACTTGCTCCAGCACCTGGACACAGGGAAAGTTTCCATCCCAGTGCTGGGCGCCCACCCCTCACACCCCGAGCACTCTGTCAGCCACACACCAAGCCCCTGCACGGGCTGGCAGACAGACAGGGGGGCTTGCACACCTTCAAAACCAAGTAAAACAGATTAAATCACTGTTGAAGCTGCTGTTAGCCAACTGTCCGCTGGACTCTTTCTCCATTGGGTAAATAATTATTCACAGAGGAAATTCTTGCTCCTCTATGCATATTAAGAAGCACACTAAGGGAGGGCAGAGATAAAGGAATAGAAGCTATGCACAAAACGTGGCAGTGCATCACCACATGCAGAAAATGGACGGAGAAGACCTCTTGCTCAGAGCAGGATCAGGCGATACACGGTCTTGCACCATTTCTGGGAGACCCACAGCACACTGACACTCTGAGAATGAACTGAGGATAGAAAGAGATCTCCTTGCTAAGCTAGCAGCTTAGCCAGTGGTTTCTTGGAGGAGTCAAGATCTCAGCGGTGCAGAGCTCTCAGGAAGCATGTGAAAAAGCTCCTAGGAGATGTGGGAGGTCTGAGACACTAGCTTCAGCACAGAGGGCTGCTCAGCTGCACGCTGCAAAGAGGGACTTGCTCATTTGTAAGAGCTGGGGAGAGTCACAGACCTAGGGACTAGGCTCAGACCAGCTTAAACGTTGGAGAGTCACTGGGGACCCAGTTCGCACACAACACAGTGCTCCAGTAGCCGTGCTGGAGGAGGTACCGGCTAAGCCGGGCTGCAGAGCCTCAAGAGGACTGAGCTGAGAACAAGGCCAGTGTCTCGAACAGCTCTAGCACCCACCCTTCACTCCTCCTGTCTCCTGGAGGAGAATGAAGAGTTTGGGATGCAGACTGATGGGGAGCTGCCTGTCGTTCCTTGCTGTTTGGGAAGATGTGCTTTCCTAACGTTTTCCTTTTCTTTCTCAGGGAAGGCTCCAATGCCGCGACCTCACTACAAACCTCAAGAACCCAACGGCTGTAGCTCCTATTTTCTGGGGCTCAAGGTACCCGAAAGTGTATGTACTGCCATACTTACTGTTCCCAAACGACGCCATTCTCTAATCCCAATAACCAGCTAATAACATCAAGAAGGAAAAAGGCTTAGGCTGTGCTACACAGTGACTGTGTGACGGCTTCTCTTCACAGCTGAAGTCAGAGCTCTGGAAAAGGGAGGAAATATCAGCGATGTGGTGTTAGGGTTCAGGGAGCCATTAAAATCTCAACTGCTGGCAGCAGTGAAATAGGAATCGCATAGACAAGAGTTACGTTTACAAAGAACCGGCTCTGGCTGTTTTAGTAGGAACCAAAAGAAAGTTTCCTGAGCAGCTTAGCACTAGAAGGAAAAATAGGGAGTATCTATCTGGCCAGGCAGAACATCGGTGTGGAGAAAAGTCTTTTTGTCCCGGCCATGAGTGATCCCGTGCCCCTGTGAGAGGGCAGGGAACACATCCCGCACTGGGCGTCTCGGTGATGTAGCGTAATGCGCAAACAGCAACGCTTGAGTGCATTCTCCACACCTGGGCTTCATCCCCTCCCATGCTTTTTGCCTCCGCCAAGCACTGAAATAAGCCTGCAGGCTTTAATCCTGCACTCGCTTGTTATTTTAAAGGCAATTAATGAAATCATCTCCGAACCACCAGGAAAAGCACTCCCAGGAGGCTCTAAGAGCAGGAATTACTATGTGGCTCATGCACTCCTGCTACCCACAAAGTCTGCAGTAATAGGCAGATTCCTGCCCTGAAAACCCTTCTCCTCACAGCCCATTTTTCAGGTTAGACTAGTTCCTTAAACCACATTTCATCACAAACCTCGCGGGCACTTCCGCAGTACCTCCTCCTTACGCAGGTGGTTGTCAGCACAACGAAGAAATAATTCATCTCCTAAATATTACATGAGGAAGGTCAAAAAGAGGAAGAACTGATAACAAGCTAACGAGCCCAGTCTCTCCAGGAGGCAGGCCTGCTGCCATATCACCCCATGATTATTAGCTAAGCTCACTGTTCACCTCCAAGCAAGCAGAACTTCCCTGACCAAGTTGTATTTGTCCTTGGCCTCACAAGCGCATCCCTGAGTAATAAGGTGTTAATAACACCTATAGCAGATGTATTAGGCCAAGAAGCATGACTTGTCAAGGTTGTGGGAAAAGGAGGAGGAGGAGAGAGAAAAGGGGCTGGCAAGGACAGGGAGCTCTGACAAATGAGAAGTAGCAAATGGTTGTGGAGAGGCAGGTTCCCATCTCTCTGCCAGAGGTAGACAGAGAGGAGAGAAAGGAACATGGTCTACCTTGACTTGGACCTGCACTACTGTCACAGCTTTCTTTAGATGGTGAAGGAGAAGCGTGTGTTCCCTCCTGCTGCCCCAGCTGTTGAGGGGAGCTTCTGGAAAAGGAGTCAGCTGGGCTCTGCAACACCTCACCTGGTTTGATTCTGAGAGCATGAAGCAGCTAAGGGACAACTTTCTTTCTTTCCCCAGCTAGATTTGGGCATCCCTGCCATGACCAAGTGCTGCAACCAGCTAGACATTTGTTACGACACCTGCGGGGCCAACAAATACCGCTGCGACGCCAAGTTCCGCTGGTGCCTCCACTCCATCTGCTCTGACCTCAAGCGCAGCCTCGGGTTTGTCTCCAAGGTGGAAGGTAGGCTTCCCAGCTCACATCCCCTGTGGAGGGAACAAGTGATGGCAGGGAGGGGAGGGTGTGGGCAGGGAGCCATTTCCTTGCCAAAAGAAGCAAAAATCTGCAGTAGGGAGCAGCACATCTGTCCTGTGCTTGTCAGAGATGGGTCAGAGATCAGTGAGAGCATTGAGATCAGCCTCCTCCACACACACCTCTGTCCCAAGACTGGAGACCTAAAGTTACTTATATTTGGAAAACACTACAGAACATATATGCAAAGAAAAGAACCAACCAAAAAAAACCCTAGAAGTAATTCCTTCAACCCTTGGACGCCCTCCCTGAGAGTTCAAACACCTTCACAGGAGACTGAAAAGCCTTTCAGAGTCAGTAAGCCACAAACTGAAACCTGAATGTGGCCAAGTGCCAAAAAACTGGGAGAGCCAAGGACAGTGGCCCTCTGGGACCTGGTTCGCAGATAAGAGATGACGATGGTGCCAGGGACACAGCACAGCCTGGGCGGTGGCTGAGCCATTGCAGGGAAATCTAGATTGCTCAGGAGTCCCCATGCTAACAAAGTTGTAGTGATGTGTCAGCAGCTCAAGAGCCACCCTGGTTTTGCCTAACTTTAAAAGCCTCAGTCTGCAAGTTTGAGAAGAGCTTTTTTGGTACAGGTTGTATTGTAGAATCATAGAATCATTCTGGTTGGAAGAGACCTTTTAGACCATTGAGTCCAACGGTTAACCCAGCACTGCTGGATCACCACTAAACCATGTCCCTCAGCACCACATCTACACAGCTTCAAAAGCCCTCCAGGGATGGGGACTCCACCACTGCCCTGGGCAGCCTGGGCCAGGCCT
>JAVSBS010007225.1:20625-47414 GCA_033124195.1 Coracias cyanogaster | reverse complement strand
GGCCCCGCTCCAGCAGGTCCATGTCTCTGCTGTGCTGAGGACTCCAGAGCTGCCCCAGCACTGCAGGGGGGTCTCACCAGAACGGCGCAGAATCACCTCCCTTGACCATGCTAAGCAGCCATTTCAATCCAACATGAGAATCCCACCTAAAGGAGTGGAAATAAGAAGCAAACCAGTAGAAGACAGTGGTCAGCATTTGCTAGCCCTCAAGTCATGCGGTGAGTCTCAGTCCAGCTCCCAGTGCACCAAGGTCTCCCTTGCAGAGACCCTCCTGGGCAGTGATGCTGAAATGAGGGGGCCATTCCCTGCTCCAGTGCCTCTTTCATGGGATGCCTTTCAGCTCTACGGATCATGGAGAAGACTGTGAGTTCATAAAGGCACCCTGTGAACGGCGGAGTCTGGTCTTGTCGACACCTGTCCTTCCAAACCCTCACTCCCACTGTGCTTTTTTTCAAGCATATTTAAAGTTCCCTTTCATGTAATTGGTGATTTCCTTTCCTTCCCTCCTCCAGGCTGGGTTAGAGGGCCAGGAGGTCCTTTTCCGGATTGATTTGTTTTCCTGACCTTTCAGATACATGCAGAGAAGATCAGCAAAAAGGCACTGGAAAAGGAGCAGAACAAAAGCGCGGTGCTTGCTCTCGTTTAGAGAAGTAAGACGAACACGAGACTGAGCACTGAGTAGATAATAAACTGTCCGCTGAGGAAAAGAAAGAAGCTGTGTGTCCAAGGAAGGGACTGGGAGGACTTGGCTCTGCAACGCTGGTGGAGCAGGCTCCGAAATGGAGAGAGCAGGCACGATCCCAGAGGGTCTTCTCTTTCCTTCCCCATTTTTTTTTTTTGGAAGAAATTTAAAGAGATAAATCCTCTTTCTGAACAGAAGGAAATGAGATAAATTCTGTTTAATCCTTGATGCTATACACCCTGCTCTGAAGCCACCGCCCACCACGGAGCAGTGTGTGTGGCACCGTTGTACGTGCTGTGGATCTGCCCAGACACAAAGCAGACGCCCCGATCGCTAAAGCTCCCCTGACGTTCTCTCACGGGCGCATCAACAGTGCTTCGACCGAATTCTAAGCTGAGTAGTAAATTTTTTCTGGTTGTTCTTGATTTAATTCCTCCCATGCATTCAATAGGATCTGATACTCATCTTCCCTCCCACGCCGTGCCGCGTTCCATGAGCAAAGCGATTGTTACGAAGCTTTCACCAGCCTCACAGGGACACGGCGAGGATTAATTAATTGCTTATTCAGAGCTTTTCTAGCCCAAGATTAAAAATAGTATCATCATAATAAAAACAGATTCCTACGTTATCGGAACCAATTACTAAAATCCTCAGTAAAGACAATAAAAGTTTCCTACTAAAAAAACGTCAGGCCTGTATTCCAACCTCACCCCTGCTGGGAGGCACAAAAAAATTAACCCAGACCAACTTTTACGGTCGGTAAGTTATATCTCATTAAAGACCTGTGTAATGTTCTCTTTCATAATTATGCTGAAACAAATTAGGACCATTTTAATTGCAAAGAGAAGAATTTAAGGAATCCATCTGTTTATGTGGCATTGCTAATCCGCTTTCAAATCACACATCTAGTTAATTCAGATTAAGTTTTTCTCAGTGACTCTGCATAAGTAAATCGCCCCTCCATCCCACACATAGAATCACAGAATCATTTTCCTTGGAAGAGACCTTTAAGATCAAGTCCAATGATTAACCCAGCACTGCCAGGGCACCACGAAACCGTGTCCCCCAGCACCACATCTCCACGGCTTGGAAACCCCTCCATGGATGGGGACTCCAGCACTGACACTTATCAGCAGTTTTCATAAGCTCAGTGACCTTGTGGATTTATGTGCTTGGACACAGGCGATGGTTTCTTCAAAGCCTCAAGCCTCTGGGATTCAGATCTGAGCACCAGAGAAGTGAAAGAACTGCAGAGGAGATTCCTGTAGCCCCTTGCTCAGGATGTGATTGCTCCAAACCATGCTCCAGATGCAGTAACCCTTGAGGGCTGTCAAACAGCCAAGAGGAGAGGAGCTGCAGGTCCCCCAGAGTCCCTCCCTCTCACGCTTTGCTCATCCCTGGTGCTCAGAGGCAGCAGAGATTGGTCTCTCCATGCCAAATTTACTGCTTCGGGTGCAATGTCCATCCTAAAGGAATCCTCCGTGGAGCACTTGTGTTCATATGGTCAGAACGAGATCGATGATTGAGACACCTACGTCCAAGCTTTGTACCATGGGTACCTGCCAGGTCTGCAGGACCTCACTGCTGTCATACCTTCATTGTTTTAGAGAAAGAAATACTCTGTCAAGTTTTGAATCCTCTGAAAGATGGCACTAATCCACTCCACGATTGCATGACCACCAGGGAGGTCTGCTGAGAGACACCAGCGCCAGGGCAAAGAGCCCACCAGTGGGAAACTGAAGCGGAGTAACCCTGACATGAAAAGAGCCAACGCTCCGTTCAAAACGACCAAAATAATCCTTTCCTTCCGCCCTGGGGCGCTAGAAATCCTCTCTGAGAGCGACATTATTTTAAGAGAGGAGTAATCAAATATAAAAGCTTCTCGGCGCGGAAGCTGCCGCCCGCACCCGCAACACACGGGGCTGAGGGTACCTGTGAAGGCAAGGCTTTTGCTCCTCCCGGGCTCCCGTCAGGGCCATGTGCTGGAGATGGCTGCGACTCCTCCAGCTGAATGCAAAGGCGGTGCCCTGAAAAAAAAAGAAAACAACCCTGCTTTTGTGTACAGTTAAATCTGGCTTGCCACCAGGGATTCGTTGAAGATACTGAGGCGGTCCTGAGGCTACACGCCACTGATGTATTTTGAAGTTAGGGCAGATCTATTCATTGCTAAGCAAACCTTTACAAATATGTTCTACAAAAGCCATGGGAGGTGTTTAGGAGACTACAGAGGAGCGTTCATTAGAGCTGCTCAGCGGTGAGGAACTGGAGCACCAACGTGTGCTGCTGTGAGAGGAACAAACGCGCTGCTCGGAGCAGCTTTGCGGATACGCACACCGGTGGAAAGTGCTCTTACCGCAGCGCTGTGTCCTTTTCAGCCGCTTTGTTCTAGCTGTTCTTGGGATTTTTGCTTCCTTCCCTCCCCTTCATTAAGGTATTTCAAAGTTGTGGAGATGTGGTGCTGAGGGACATGGGTTGGTGGTGCCCTGGAAGGGCTGGGGGAATGGTTGGACTTGATGAGCTTAAAGGTCTCTTCCAAACCAAAACAATTCTATGATTCTGATTATTCCCAGCTGCTCCTCTGCCTTTACCTCACTGTTTTCCCTCCTTCCTTCCCTCCTCCAGCTGTGAGGCCACTCTTGGCCCCAGGTCTGAGCAGTCCTGGCAATCAACAGCAGCTACTCCGCTGCCTCACCAGCCCTACCGCCCTCCCTGGAGGACCCACAGCTCTGGGTGCCTGTTGCCTCACCACGCTCCCTGAACTTTGCCTTGCTGACTGGGCACCCTCACAGCTCTATTTTTCTTCTCCCAAGACACACAGAGAGGTGCTGCAGGGTGATCCACCCTATTCTCCTCACCTTCTGGAGCGGTCTCACACTAGCGTAGGTTTATGCTCAAGTGATGCTCCTGCACTGGCTGTAGGTGCCGTAGCTCAGGTGATGCTCTCGAAGCAGGTACCTCAATTAGCTTTCCCTTTATTTAAAGGCAGCCAGGATAAGTCTGGGCTTCACTTCCTGCCAGTGGCAGGCTTGGGGTTGATGTGATTTTTTTGCCAACACAGGCTAAGGATAAATATTAAATCTGGATTCACTGAAGCTTTATGCAGGCAGCCTGCATGGGGTTCAGTCCTTTCCTATCTATGGAGAAGCTCAAAGCCACTGTCAGCTGCACAAACAATCTACGAATTCATAATCTGTGAATTTTAGAGGATGGGGAACAATTATGGTACAATGCCGCACATGTATTATTCAAGCTCCTGAAGCCACCCAGCTGGCAAGACAACAAAAGAACAAACGTTTTGCAATAAACTTCATTTTAATGGAAAGACTGAAGAGTCACGTGTGCCTCTCCTTTTAGCCGTAAGGACAGCAGTAAAACTAATGCCATTTTCAGAGGCACTGCTGTTAAAGGGGGTGAGGGAGGGCTCTGCTTTCTAGCAGTTCTATTGCCTTCTATCTACAGTCGCTTCCAAGGCCCCTCTATGCTACCCTACCACTATAGCAGTGAGGCCGTGTTGGTGATGCGCAGTTTGCCCTTGTCACCCGCGATGTTACGCCAGATATTACCAGAGAAGGGATCCACACAGCAAAGACCCGGCTCTGTAATCTCAGCCCACATTCGTGACACCGCGATACGAAGTCGGTGCTGGGTGGGAAGCCCTTTGGTTTGTTGTCCCTGGCATACAACAACTAAATTAACGTGAATTCTCTGATACAGAGACAAGTTGTGGGCAGGACAAACTCATGCACCCGGCTGGATGTCGGGATGGAGACATTTCTTGGCTTAACAATGGGATGACGACATTTCTTTCTTGGTTTACCGAATCACTAAAGGTGGTTTCGCGCTGCTCACATCTGCACTTCTGCACAGCTTCAGGTGGAAGTCCCAAAGCGACCGAAACCCCTGGCACAGCCTCTTCCAAGCACACAGAGGACAAAGTTTGTGAGATCAGAGAGACCCAGAGGAAGCCTGGCTAACTAACCTCTGCGTCCCTCGACGTGCAAACCTGTTTGCTCCACGCTTCACCCTCCTCATGCATTCTCCTAGAGTGACCTGCTGCTATGAACAGCCGGCTACCGACAGGATCCAGCACGACAGCAGAATTTGCTTCTTTTTGGAAAAGGCAGCCAGCTTCGGTGTTCCCTGCCTGGCCTCTCTGGGCTGCTCGCTATGCCGTAATCAAGGGGAAATTTCACGGCCTTTTTCACTGCTTTCAGTGGATGTGCAGCGTATGAGTCAGGTAGACATAGAATGTGGGTTCTCTGTATTAGGATGGCTGTAAGGAGCTCCAGAGCTCCTCTCTGCCACTGCAAGAGCAAAGGGATCTTCTGCACGGCTGCAGCTCCTGGGAAACTGCTCTCCTGGAGCAAGGAGAGGGGGATTCCCTGCCAAATGAGCCAGGCCACCAGGACCTACTCCATCAGACAGAGGTGACTGGCCCATACCCTCTAGGACAGCACATCTTCTTTGCTGGGCACCTCCACCCTTCGTGGAGGGCTGACTCTGGTTTGAGCAAGTCAAACATCCTGCTGCCTCCAAGCAGCGCAGGACCAGGCTCTTAGTCCTTCCAGCCACGTCAGGAGCACAGAGCTTTCAGTGAATTTCACCCTTTTACTGAAATCTCTGCCCAGCGAAGCACAGTTTGCTTCATCCTGGGCTCCTGGTAGCGCTTGATTTCAGGTCTCCAAACTGCTCAGAAAATTTGAACTTGCTGAGATTCCTTTTCACTTTCTTTCCTTTTTTTTTTTTTATGCTTTGAAAACAGATTGTTTCTGAATAGCTGATTGCAGCGTTGATTCCTCCCCTTCTATCATGCAGGGTCAATACAGATTCTTTAATAGGCTCCAAGACTGTGTCTGCCCTGTACTGGAAAACATTCTTTAGTTCTGTTCGGCAAAATATATATGCATCGCTTATTGTTTGTTGGCCTCTGGCCAAGGGAAATAACAAATGAGAACAATAAATTTAAGAGATGGGAGAAGAGAGACCTTTTGGATATGAAAACATCACTTGCCAGCAATTTCAAAACCTCGCTCCGCTTGCCCCAGCCCTTCCGAACCAAGTCCCCCTCCTGCCTTCCAGGCTCTCATCAGTCCTGGAGGTGGGGAGAAGCCGAACGAAGGACAGCCCCTGAGCTCCGGCTTCTGCAAAGAGTCCAAGGACAATCTGCTCCTTTCCAGACCACTTGGGCTGGGGAAAAATACCCTTCCATTTTCCGAGCGTACATTTTATAAGACCACACACAGTCCGGAGCTTTGAAATGATACTGTGAGATTCCAAAGGATATTTCCTGGCCATAATGATTTACGGTGCTGCACCAGAGCCCTCTTTGAAGAAAGGAGGTGAAGCCAAGTGGCTTTGGCAGGAGGGGAAGTGGCCATCCAGCAATATGTCCAGACATCAGATTTAGAACAAATAAAGACGCAAGCGTCACCGCAGGATGTTACAAAGACCAGAATGACAAATGGGTTAAAAAAGGGATTAGACAAATTTGTGGAGACTGGGCCCACCGGCAGCTATTAAACTGGGGGATCTGGCTGCGGCCTCTGGCTTGTGAAGTTCCCTAACTCACGGATTGCCAGCAACTGCCAGGTTTTATTGAACGAAACTGTCTCTATGTGTCCTGTCGCTGCAGCCTTTCCTGGAAGAAAATACACACAGCTCTGTGAAGTCTTTAACGCTGAACACAAACACTGCAGAGCAGGCAGCAGAAATCCTCTCCACAAAACCGAAATACAACCCGAGACTGTGCAACAACATCCTCACTTGCCTGGGTGGAGAACAAGCACAAGGAGCCCCTGCGGTTGCAGCTCGGAGAGGGGAAGGTGTGCTCAGGGGAGAGCCTTCCCCAGGCTCTCCACCGATGTCCCCAGGTCTCCTTGCTGAAGAACAACCCAGATGTATTTTCAGAAATTAGATCAGACTTCAAAGATGCCCACCAGCTTCTGTAAAACAGAAATCCCCGCTGTGAGCAGCTCCTTGAGTGATGCAAAGCGCCCGGTGTCGGTGAAGACCCTGCGTGGAGGTTACCTGCCAGGCGAGAAGGGGCAGCTCCTCAAAGCCTAGCCCCCTTCTCAAGCAAAGAGCAATAGAAAATCTGGATTCTTGCTGAAAAAATCCACTGATGGATCTCTGCGTTTTAATAATGTGGCACAGCAGAGTTATCCTGCATTTTGAGAAGTTGTGGGGTTTTTTTCCAAGTAAATGTTCCCTCTCCAATACCTTAGGCAAGCAGACTTCCACGCCGATCCCGTACGGCACCTGTAAGCCATCTGGAAGATGAACAGCTACACAGACACGAGCAGCCTACCTCAAAGCGATGGCAATGAGAAATAATGATCCTGGCTGCAGCAGAGGCAGAGCACAATTGTCAACGCCATCTTTTTAAAGCCTTCTCTCAGCCATAACTCTTCTCCCAGTGCTGTCATGCCAAGACTGGTCTCATTCTCCTCATATTTACCCAGACACAAACCCAGGAATGTACTCCTTACAGCTGGTAGTGGGGATTTTCCCCCTTTCTCAAGCAGTAGAGTGGCTGAGAGAGTTGGGGTTATTCAGCCTGGAGAAGAGAAGGCTCCAGGGAGACCTTCTGGTGGCCTTTCAGAACCTAAAGGGACCTGTCAGAAAGACGGGGACAGACTTTGGAGCAGGGCCTGTTGGGGCAGGACAAGGGGTGATGGTTTTAAACTAAAAAAGAGAGATTTAGACTAGAGAAAAGGAAGAAATTTTTGACACTGAGGGTGGTGAGAGCCTGTCGCAGGTTGCCCAGAGAGGTGGTGGCTGCCCCATCCGTGGCACCATTGCAGGTGAGGTTGGCCGGGGCTCTGAGCAACCTGCTCTGGTTGCAGATGTCCCTGCTCCCTGCACGGGGTTGGACCAGAGGAGCTGGAAAGGTCCCGTCAACCCAAACCAGCCCGTGGTTCTATGAACCCGCTCTGCATTGGTGCTGAAGCGTGACTCCGATGGAAGGGCCTTATGGGACCCAGATTTGCCGGGTGCTCCTGCCACCCTCTCTGTGGTGACGGAGGCAGGGGGCTCATGGTGCAGACCAGCTCTTCCTGAAGGAAGGATCATCTCAGGGGGAAGAATTGCCCATCAAGGAGAATGGGGAGTGGGCTCCTCCCTAACACACACGAATCAGGGTGCCCAGATCCAGGCCTGAGTCTTTGCAGTGTGAGTGGAGCAGGAACACTCGGGTCAGGTCAGGAGGAAGCTCCCAGGACCCTTGGACCGACACCCACCAGTGAAGCCATTTGTGAAGCTTTGCCTCAGCAGCAGCGCACAGGACAAGCACTTTCCATCCTGGACACAACACAGCGAGTCTTGGCCAAGCTGGGGGGGCTAAAGCTTCTCCTCCAAAGTGTAGGTTCCACAGGTTGTTCCTGACTGTTCCTGAAGAAAGCTGGAGCAGATACAGGAGTTCTTGAACGCCGCCGGAACTCCAGCATGTTGCTGGAGAAACCCTGGCTGTGTGAGAGTCCGGCCTGAAGAGGAGAAGGGTGTTTTCCTGGGTTGGGAGAGGGGTGCTCAGCGTCGGGGCTCCCAGGGATGGTTTTAAATGCTACCAAGCACTTTTGCATAAATTTATCTTTCTGCTCTTGTTGCTCTTTTTCTTGCTGCCACCTCGGTCTGGGCGCTGCTTTGGCCGCAGAGGACATTTAGCTCCTGTTGTGGGGCCGTGCAGCATCGGCCTGATGGGAGGCTGGGCTGGTTCCGCCATGAAACCCGGGGGAAAAAGGGGGGAAGCTGCAAACTTGGCTCCCTGGGGCTCTTTGGGGAGGTTTTCTGGGCTCGTCTGTGGGAGTGTTGAAGAGGGCGAGAGGTGCTGACGGGGTCCTTCCCAAAAACCCCGTGCTGAGGTGGTTCAAAAGACAAAGCCATGAGTCGCTGCAGTTTTCAAACCCTGAGCAGGAGCTTGTCGACTTCTGGGATGCCCCAAAGCCACTTCTACACGGGAGTTTGTGATGTGGGGGTCACAGCCCAGGAAGGGATGGGACAGATGGGCAGTGAGAGTGTGCTCCATGGATCCCGGGATGTTGGGATCAGAGGGGCTGACCCAGGGCAGGGCAAGGGGAAGCGTTTGGGTTTGTGTCCGCCAGTTTTGGTGGGGGCTGGTGGCAGCCCTGTCTGGCCAAGGGGACACCAGGGCAGCCTCCTCCCCTCCCTCCCAACGCCATAGGCACATCTCTTCCAACGCTGCCACGTCCCGTGTCTTGAGGAACAGCAGAGATGGAGCCTCCTAAAAAGCAGCATCATGACGACGTTGACCGCCAGCTTGAGGAACCAGTGAAGGAACGAAGCGAGGTGGGAAGAGCCTCCCGTGGTGCTGGCATCTTGGCCAGAGCCCGGCCAAAACACCCGTCCCTGCTCCCTGTGATGGGGGGGCCCAGCAATGGCCCCCAGCTGGAGAGAGCTCCCAGCCTGGGTGCACCTGGGAGGGTGGAGAATTACTCTGGTAATTAGCAGCTCTCCCTGCAACGGGAAACCCCATCGGGCTTAAGGAGGAAGGACTCGCTGTGCAGGGCTGCCTGCACAGGAGGGCTGCCGGGGGGAGCCCCCAAAGGCCCCTGAACCGCCCCCGCCTCGGCACTCGGCTGGTGCCCTCGTCAGCGCAGACACCCTCCGTTCTCTCTGTTCTCTCCGTTCCGGGTGGGGTGAGCCCTGTGGGATTCCCCCCGCTGGAAGAGGCAGGGTGTTGACCAGTGAGTTCTTGCTGGAAGGAATTGGGACCTTTCCCAGCTCTTCCCAGGAGCCCTGGGACCAGCCAGCAGTGGAAGGTTCATCCGCTTCTCATTCCAACCACGAGTGAAGCAGCAGCTTTGCTAAACCATGGGGACAGGAGCTTCTAGAGCCTGTCCCGAGTTGAGGCACCAGTGACGGGCTGTGGGCAGGGGACAGCTCTTGGAGTCATGGGCACACCACCAGAGGAATCATCTCTTTTTGCTGGTTGCCATGGCCCAGGTGTTGCTGGCTACAGGACCAGCCCAGGCTCACCCAGTTCTGGGTCACTCCACCCCTGCCGCACATTGGCCTCAGCTGGGCTGAGCTGTCGGAGCAGGGGCTGCTGGGGAGGAGCAGGTCCTGCTCTGGGCACGGCCCAGCTGCAGAAGGACTTTCCTCAGCAGGTGGGACTGGAGCTGCTCCTGACCTGCCTGTGCTGCTGGAGGGGTGAGTGCCTGCAGTTTTAAACTCTCCTGATTTATTGGTGCTTTTATGCGGTTCTGATTGGTGTTTGATCGTGAGAGTGTTGTGTCGTGCCAGTCGTAGAGGTTCTGCAGCAAAAGGTGTGAACTGGGCGATGTTGAGCCTGGTTTCTCAGCAAGGAACGTGAGGTTCTTGCTGTCTGGGTCTGTAGCCAGGGGTTGGCTCCTCCTGAGCTGGGGGCTTCTTGGCACATGCAGGGCCTGGGCCATCACCTTGCGAGAGACCTGGGGCTGGGGGTGCTTGAGCTGTGCGCTGCAGGGGAGGTGCCTCTGCCTGGGGGGGCAAGAAAAGCCAACATAAAAGCCAAAGAAAGGACAAGAAGCCTCGCAATGCGCTGCTTGCCCCAGGCAGCACCATCCCCCTGTCTCTGCGCTGAGCTCAGGTGAGCTCCGGAGGTTGGGTAGCCTTGGATGGAAGTCACCTTGGCAGGGTTTAGCTGGTGGCCGGGTGTTGCTGCAGTGCTGGGACCTCTGGGCAGAGCCGCTGGAGCTGAGGGCTGGGTTCTGCAGCGGGTTAGTCTCTACCTGTGATGTGCGATGCTCCCTCAGCTGCCAAAACCTGGGAGGTGGTTAAACAAAGGGGCTAATCTCTGTGTTTGGTGCCTGCTTGTGGCTCCCTGAACACGATAAGGGATTAACTTGGTCTTTATCTAATTGGCTTATAAACTAGGGAAGGGAAAATCGCTTTGTAATGCATGAAACCTCCTCTTAATAGAAACAAGAGCCTAGAGCCTGAGTGTCCTTCCTGAGTAAACTCATGCGCAGCTCTTCCTTTTTAACTCTCCGTTTGCTGGAAATCGGCTTTTCTGGGTATTTAGTATTTGTTCTCCAGTTGCCAACAACTTCCTGCTGACGTGTGATAAAGCCTTGCCTGTTGTTGTCATCAAGGACGCTTTTTTATCTGTGACTGTCCAGGAGCCTCTGAGCAGGTCTCGTTGGTCTGTAACTAACGCCTCAGGGCTGCTGCTGACCAGGGCCTAGGAACCAAAGGGGAGGAAGGTGAGGATGAAGGAAGGAGTTGGCCTCCTCTCTGGTGGCAGCAGTGGGACCTCTGCAAAAAGGGGAAGGTTTTGAGGATAGACCCTTAGCTTCTCAGCACGGTGGGATAGTGTCCTGTAACACAACCCTTGCCCCTCTGCTGTGTGCCTGAGGATGGATCGAGGATAACTACCTTCGATTAAACTAATCTGCCGCCTCTGCTGCCTCGTGACTCCGCTGGTGGTGCCGGGAGAGCTGGGCTGTTGCGCCGGAATCCTCTGGCTCTGCTCTGGGGGGCTGCTCCACAGCCCAAACCGGTGCTGTTGGGATGTGCTGCGTGGGTCTGGATTTCCCGACTCTCTGCTGTGCTCCCCATGTGAGACATGGCACCGAGACAGCTCCGCAAAGCGATTCCTGCTGGAGCCGTGTTGGGCGCGTGGAGCGTGCCCGATCCCTCCGCTGCCCGAGAACGCGCTGCCGGGAGGGGATGTGAGCGGGAAAGCTTGGAGGAACTGCCTGTGCTTGGGCACACGCGGCTCTGCCCGGCCCGCGCAACCTCCCAGGCCTGGCATCTGTGTGTGGGGCACGTGGCCGGGCGGCTTTCAGAGCCACGGCCGCGAGGAGAGGTCCCACCGGGCACCCAGCCCCGGCCCTGCTGCCAGCTCCTGCCTCCAGGAAGCTGGTAATTAAAGCAGGAACCATTTCTTGGCTCTGCTGGCAGGGAGGCTGGAGGGAGTCACCCGCCCTGCTGAGATGCACATGTTGGAGAGCCCTTCCTGGCTCTCCTGCCTTGGGCTCATTAACAGGCACAGCCTGCGCTGGCTTAATTAAACCTGAGCCGCTCCGTGCTGAGCCTCCTCACTGCAGGCTTGGCTTCTGCAGGTCAGGCTCAGCCTTGCGCACAGTTAGAGGCAGATCAAAGGCTGCTTAAGAGCTTCTCCCTGCAAACCTCAGCTGGTATAAGGAAACAAACCCATTTCCCTCCTGATCCTGGAATTGGTGCCACCCTTCCAGGTGCCACCCTTCTCACCTGTGTCCTGAGAGCTCTTAGGGCCACTTGTTTCCCAGCTTCATTTGCCATCTGGGGGTCTGAAGGAAGATTTGTGCTGGTCAAGTGAGAAATGATTTGTTCTGCTACAGATTCTCTGGATCTGCTGCTTCTGTGTTTCTTGTGGACACCTAGAGATCAGGAGGGAAGAGCTCTGCACGTGCGCTGCTTGTCTGGGGTCCCTTGATAAGGGAGAGAAGATGCTTTAGGGTGCAAGTCTGGTTCTCCCCTGGTTATCGAGGGAGTCTAGATGAGTAACTCCGTCCCAGATGTCTAAAGCTGGGTGAGATGAATTCCCACCTCGTGTCTAGAGCTTGGGGTAGGGTGGGTGCTGCCTGTGCAGTTCCTGTTGCAAGGGCCAAGCTCTTTTGACCCAAGGTATGCATTTGAGGACGCTCATGCTGAGGGCAGGGAAAGCGGATCTGTTGGGATTTCCCTCCCTTCCCACCTCCGGTTCTCATTCCTGTTCCCTTCTGACTTGCACTGCTCAGGTGGATTTAGGAGGGGCTGTTTCCCTCCTGCTTCCCCAGAGCAGATCCATCTGCAGACTGGTAGCACCAAGCCATCGTCTGGGTGCGGAGCTCCGGCCGCGGGCAGCTGAGCTTCCCTCCCGCGTCTCCAGCGCCTCTGGCTCGCGGGGAGCTGGCCGGGGCAGCTCGGTGCCGTTGGCTCTATCCCTCTGCTCCACCTGGAGCAGGGAGCCCCGTTCCCAGCTTGGGGCCCCAATCTCTGGCTGCAAACGGGCCCTTCTGGCGTTGGTCCTTTCTGGCGTTGGTCCTTTCTGGGACAGCGGAGCCCCATCAGGGCATCCAGAAGCCTCCTGTGCTCGATGCGAGGGTCAGTGCCTGCGCGTGCCGTCGTCCCCTTGCAGTTGTCTCCTTTTGTCCTATAAATAGTTCTCCACCCCAACCGCTCTTCCCTGTGTTGGTCTCGGTTGATCCTCTCTAATGCGGATGCCGACACCTCTTGCCGGAGTCCTGCCAGCCCCCTGGCTTTATTTTAAGGCCATATTAATTAAAAGCAAATGAGTGGAATTTCTCTTGACATCCAGATTAATAGCAAATGAGATAATGATGAGCTGTGTCGTTAGGGTGATGGAGCAGGTTGTGCAGGGCTCAGCTCAGAGAGTGCACACACAGACCTGCCTTCTGGAGGCAGGGGCTGTGCCCCCCCAGGGACGGGCAGAGCAGGATTGGGGGGTGGGAGGCGAGGGCTGTTGGAGCCCTCGGGCAGATGAAAGAGCTGATTTCTTTGTGGCACCTGCTCTTCTAGACCCAGGGCCACCAACATGCGCCTGTGTGGAGGGGAGGTGGCTGGAGGGGGCTGTGAGCATCGGCCACAGGGTAGAGCCCCCCAGGGCAGATCCCCCCGAGCAGCAGCACCAAGCTCAGGACCACCCGGTGCCCAGCGCGGGCGAGTGGCAGCGGCTGGGGGCTGCGGGAAGGTGCCTGCTCCCATCTCCTGGGCTACCGGCTGGGTTTATTGGGGGCCAGAGGGATTTACTGGGGGCCAGACTCGGTAGTGAGCCTCCTCCCACAGTGCCTGGGCTCGAGGAGGAGGAGAGGGGCAAAGCAGAAGGTGAGGTGGGGCTGGGAGCTCTCCTGGGGGTGCAGCCCCCCGGGTTGGGTGCTCTGCGGGTCCCTGCATGTGCCGGCTCCTTGCCTTGGGGCGCGCTCGGAGCATCTGTCCCCATCCTGGAGACACGATCAGCTTTAAAACCGCAAAATAAAGGCCACAAAATCAGCTCGTAATTAATTCTTGGTTTAGTTCCCAACTCCGGGGCTCGATGCAGAATGTTTCCTTAGGAACGTGCTTTTTCTTGCTTTTCTTGGACTCGCTGCTTGGCTTGTTGAACCTCTGCCTGCACACCCCCAGCTGCTCACGCTCCGCTGCTGCTGCTCATCAGCTACTGCATTGATTTTCTTTATTTTATGTTGTATTTATGGCGCATTCCCGAGAGCGTTGTGCGGGGGAGGCCCCGGGGAGCGCGGGGACCCCCTGCCCCGTGCCAGGGGTGGCTCTGCAGGCGACCAGCATCTCCCGGCTGAGGTTTCGACTGGGGCCCTTTCTCTGGTGTGGAAGCAGCTCCCGTTTGCGTGGTGCTGGAGGACGTGATTCACCAGGCCCGTGGTGTATCTGCAGGGAGGGCTGCGCACCCGCCGTGAGGGAGATGAAAGGGAGGAGAGGAGCTGGGAGCCAGCTCCGCGCCTCTGCCACCGCTTGAAGGAGAAGCGCCCGTCGCCTTCACCGCGAGCATTGTTGCCTGCTAATAAAGTATCAAACAAATTCTTAAGAGAGTGTTTAAGATCTGAAAGCCTGTGAGGAAGCTGTTAGCTCTGCAGCTTGTTCAAAACTATGGTGGGCAGCAACGCGATTAAAGCTCTCTGATTAACACGCAAACCTTGTTTGTAATGAGCAGGATTGGGAGGGTTTGGGAAATCCAGCTGGCATATAACAAGATTTCTCCGACAAATTACTTGGATATCAATTAGTTTGCTGGGTAAATGTCACCTGGTTTCTCTGTGTTTGCAGTAGACTGGTACCCGATTAAGTTGATGTGGTTGTTGCCTGTGACTGACACTGCTGCGGCCGCCGCAGCCCCAGGGCCGGCGGTGGGGCAGGGCAGTGGGGCAGGGCAGTAGGGCAGGGCAGGGCAGTGTCCAGGCTCTACCCCACCCTAGGGGCAGCATCGGGGCCAGGGAAATCCCCGTCCCTTGAGAATAACACCCCGACTGTTCCTTCTGCTCCCACTGAGCCGAGTTCCCCTCCATGGCCCGGGGGTGAGCTCTGGGGGTCAAAGCCCCTCGGCCGGGCTGGTCTGCGAAGCCATCCCTCTCTCCTTCTGGCTGAAGGTGGATAAATTTAATTTTGCTGAAAATAGCCTCTCTCCACCGCCCCGCTTGCTGTTCTCCTGCCCCAGGATCTGCCAAGCTTTGCTTGGACAGTGCGGCCGCAGCGCCTGGAGCACGGGAAGCAGCCAAGGGTGTGAAAACTGCTCCCAAAATGGCACAAGCAGTTGGGTAAAGGAGGGCAGAGCTGCAGCCTGGGGGACAGTGCCCCTGCTCCAGTCCTCGAGAGGGTTCCTGGGTGTGGGGTGTGCGGTGGCTCGGTGGGGTGGACGTGGCTGCAGCATCAGGGCTGAGGACTTGCAGCCAAGCAGGGCGTGGAGGGGCTGGGGGCACATCTGGCTCCAGCAAGCTCTCCTGCAGCCAGAGAGAGCCTGGAGATGAGCCCAGCAGCCCCGGCCATCCCCCGGGATCTGGCAGCTCAGTGTCCAGGGGTCAGCCCCCAGAGCTGGGGCTGGGGGCGAGCGGGCAGCGCTGGCTGCCTCCCCAGAGCTCATGAATATTGATGGCACCAACATATGGGTGATCTGGGGAGGCAGAAGAAATGAGCAGAAAGCGCTGCCAGTTGGGAAGCACAACCCATCGCAAGTCTAACAGCCATGCGAGGAACCAACCCGGTCTCTGGGCGTGGGATGGTGCTGGGGGAGCTGGAGAGAAAAGGCTGGTGTGAGCTGGGGCCGGGCAGTCTGCTGGGCTCTGCCGGGGAGTCAAAGTCCTGCTTCCCTCTCAGGAAGGAATAAATCGGCACATCTGTGTCCCCTTTGGGAGCGGGCGTGTGAGGCTGAGAGGCCGGGTGGGCAGGAGGGTGTGGGGGTGTCTGGGGGGGAGGCTGCAGGTCCCCGGCTCTCACACGCTCTGAGTCAGCAGCGTGATGGAGCCCAGCATCCCTCCTCTGCCCGCCCTGGCAGGGCGCTTCCCCGGTGATCCAAGACCTTTGCATCTCTCCTTCGGTCCCCACCAGCCGGGCCGGGGGCGGCCGCTGGCGTGGGGCTGCCCTGTGGCAGCTCTGGCTTGCATAAGAGCTTGGCCAGGATGATAAATGTTAAAATCTGCTGCAGGCTATCGCTGACCTAATTTCCAGCATCGCTGTGGATCTTGTCATCTGTTGCTTACACAGCCTGGGTGCAGATGGGCTGGCAAGGAGCTAAATGGGGGAGAGGGGATGATGTAGGGACCCCTGGGCTGTGCTGCCCGGGTACCCCCAGCCCCAGGCGGTGCAGGGACCCAGGTACCCCCTGGGCTGGAGCTACCGGGGCAGCACAGGGTGGGCTGTGACCCCGCTACAGCCCATCCCTCCATGGGCCGAGCCTCCCCTGAGCCCAAACTGGGGCAAACAAGGTGCTCGGGGTCCGGCTCAGCTTCAGTCCCTGCAGATTTCTGCCAAGCAGAAAACAAATGCTAATTACGTAGCATAATTAGCAAGATGCTGCATCTATTTTTAATCAGCTTGGAAAGATATATTCTTCCTTCTGCTCCATGCTCACCGGCAGCCTCTCCCGTGGCAGAGCCGTGCTTAGTTGAGGACCATCCGATGGGAAATCAGTTGCTGTTCCCCTCTGCACCCCTGGGATGCAGCCGGGATCCCTCCTGGGGTCCGCAGCCAGAGGAGCATTCCCCTCAGACTCCTCGGTGGAGTCTGAGCTCCCGCTGAGATCCCAGCCCCTTCATAATCCATCAGGGATGGATGGAAAGGATGGAGGAAATCAGCTTAGCTCTGTCAAGGCGGCGTTCAGCAGCGGCTGGGAGAGCCGCAGGAGGAGGAGCCCGGGAAAAGGTTGCAAAAATATTCTGAGAAGGTGACAAGGGTGGGAGCTTTTCCAGCGGCTCCTCACCCTCGGCATGGATGGGATGAGGTCTCCCTGCCCATGGGGGATGCCCAGTGTCGGCCCTGGCTGGGTTTGGGCTCTCTTCAGAGAGGTCTGTGGGGTGCAGAAAGCAAACTTTGCTCTGAAAGGTTCAGCAGAAGGATGCACAGTGCCGTTTAACAGGGACACCTCCGTCTGCTGCAGCCCCGGGGGGGTCCTGGTCCTGCAGGTTGTGACACACAGGGCCAAAAGTGATGGGTAAGAACTGGGACCCTCTGGAGAGCAGAGCTCTGCTCCTGCAGCTGGCAGCGGGGTATGCAGCAGCTCGGAAAGATCCAGAATTATCAGGATTCTTCCAAAATTGCTCTCGAACCCTTGGGCTGGGAGGCAGCGGGGCTGGCAGAGAGGAGCTGCTGTGAAGGATCCATCCTTCCATTGGTCCTGGGGGCTGCTGGCACAGAGCCCCTCTCCTCCTGCCAACCCCAGTGTGCCCATAGCGTGGGCTGGGGGCAAGGACACTGAACATCTTCAGCCAAGAGGACTGAAGGGTAAATAAATGATGTAACTGACTGAAGAGCTGCACAGAAACAGGCTGAGGGCTGCGGCGTGAATCTGGATCGCTCCGGGGCCCTGGGGCCGGTGTATGCAGGATGGTGACCACCAGCAATCTGGTAGGTCCACGTGGGATGGGGATGGTCCAGGTTACCCAGCGGGAGCAGTTTCACTGCGGTGCCACCAGCAGCTGGGCCAGTCCCCAGCACGTGCTGACACAGGAGCTATCGGGGCCGGTCCCCGCACGCTTGGGCAGCCCGAGGAGCCAGGAGAGCCGGCAGTGCCCGGGCAGAGCAGGGGAAGGTGACATCTCCTTGGCATGGAGGTAGCCCAGCCGCTTTTCCTCCTGCGTCTCTCAGCTCCCCCAGGCTCCGGGGGAGCCGCTGCCAGCACACGGGGTATCCCCAGAGCCTGAGCTGCTGGGGATGTCTCTTTGGCGAGCAGTGCCGGCGTGTCCTCGTTTCAATCACCCCGTGCAAACATCCCTCCCCGCTCCATCCGTGCCCATCCGCCTCTGCCAGCCACGCGCTCAGAGCCATCGGGGTCACGGCTGCTTCTCCTCCGCTGCTCAAAATGATTTTCCTCCCGACCTGTTCCGAGCGCTGCCACCAACCCATTACCGTAGGACAACACTGCTGCCCTTTCCTGTATTTACCCACCCGGCATCTCCCCAGCTCCGCGGCTGGGCTCCAGCACCAGCACAGCCTGATCCGGCTCCCAGCAGGACTGAGGCAGCGGCCGAGGGCGGTGACCAGCGTGGTCCCAGCTCTGCGGTGATGCTCATGCAGCAGAACCTCCCCGTGTGTCCTCTCCCCCCGCCGCCCTCGCCCTGCCAGGGTCTGTGCTCATCACCACCTTGTCCCCGCGTTGCTGGGGGAGGCTCTGCTGGGCCTCATGAAGATGGAAAGTGGCAGCGCTGGGGTTTTCGCTGCCCTTGTGACCAGGGGGCTCTGGTTTTAGGGGGATGCTGCTGTGGTGGAAGCGTGTCCAGACCCAGAGGGCTGGTGGGGCTGGCTGGGTGTCCAGGCCTTGGAGCCAGCCGGTGCAGCCCGTAGAAGGGCTCTGGGCTGGTGTGCCCAAAGCTTCCCCGGGGTCCACGGGCTGTGCTGCAGGAGCTCTGCGGGGCTCCCTGCCCCTCACCAAGGCTCCTCAGCACCTCATGGGTTTGAATAAATCCCACAGCCACCAAGAGCCTAATTAATCTGCAGAATCTGGGTTACCAAAGGGAGCTTTTTCCATTGCCTCGCCTGCTGCCAGCCCCGTGGGACAGACCCCAGGGGCTGGGGAGCAGAGCGAGCTCCTGATCCTCCTCTCCCTTGCCTCTACTGACCCCGTTTCCCTGCGAGGAGGCTGCAAAGGGGCTGGTGCTCCTCAGACACCCTTCGCCCCAGGCTGCTGCTGCTCTTAATTCAGCCGTGGCTGAGCAGTGTGACGTGGCGTTCGCGCTCTCGGTTGGGTGAAGGCAGCTTGGTACCGGGGCAGGGGCGTCCGTGGGGACGGGCGGCTGTCCCGCTGTGGTGGGTGCGAGATCCACGCGTGGGTCTGGCAGCGCAGAGCTCGGCTGGGCCTTGCAGCCCGAGCCCTTGGGGACCCTGGGGAGGTTTTGCAGCCTGGCTGAGCTCCGAGCCACCACTGGCTCGCTCGGGGGTCTCAGAGCTGTTGTCTTCGGGGAGATTTTTCGTGCTACAGATTTGTTACTTCTGCTGTAGGAACGGCTTCTGCAGAGTCCTGGGAAAAGGTGATGTCTGGCCAGAGGCTTGTCTCGCTGTTAAGCAGATCTCGCGTCCCCCCAGCCCCGCGGCGCAGGAAGGCCGGGCTGGGCTCTGCTCTGTGCCTGCCCCCCAGCACCAGCATCTCTGGCTGAGCTCGGCGGGGCTCTGGCCAGCTCTGGGTGGGATTCCCGCGGGGAGGAAGGGCTCGAGGAAGCCTCTTCCTCAGCTGTGCCTGGAAAGGATGCCCGAGCAGTGCTGCAGCCACGCTGCAGAGGTGCGGGGGGATGATGCTCTGCCAGCCAAGGCTCCTGGGTGGCATCTGAGGGACACTGTCACCGCCGTGACTCCCGCCTGTGACCGGAACAGTCTGTTGGCCTTGACTTTGTGCCTGGGGTCACGTCCGGCTGCCAGCGGTGACCCAGCCCCGGCAGGGCTTGGCCGTGGCACCCGCAGCCCTGGGTGCCCCACGGCTCTGGTCGCTGCTGGGGACCGATGCTTTGCCTCCCCAGTTGGGAAACGCTGCCAGCCCTGCCTGGTGCCCCGATGCGCAGCGTTTGGCTGCCTGCCTCCCTGCGCTCCTCCTCGCCGCGCAGCCTGTGAGGCGCTTGCTTGGAGCCGCGTCCCTGGGGGGGCCCAGGCCGGCGTTCGGCAGCCCCCGCCGCGGCACGGAGCCTCTGCGAGCAGCCGCAGCGGTGCTCAGTGCCAGCTGAGCTCCTCAGCCCCGTGCTCCCTGCTCGGGGGGTTCCTGTGCAGCCTGGAGCTGCTGCCTGAGCCCTCAGCACCGCAGGGCCTTGGGGAGGATGATGCTGGTGCTCCCAAGGCCATCCAGGAGCCCTGCTGGGGAGGGGACGGATGCTTCAGCCTGTACACCCCTCTTCCCCCTCCCTCCGTCACCTCCGGTTTTTGTAGTATGAAGACAAAGAGTGTTTTCTGCAGGCCTGTGCCACCATTTCAGTCATTTCCCTGCCCGGGCTGGGGGCTGAGCCCCCCTCGCAGCTCCTGGGCTCCCTGCGCCACGTCTCATGCATATTTAATCCGGGTCTCATGGAGCCATGTGCTCCCAGCACGCCGGCGCAGGCCAGCCGTACGGCATGACACACTCACTACTAATTAATCTAACGGCATGTTATTAAGTGCCTAGCACGCCTCTGGCACTGCATGATAATGATGCTCTGGGACGTTTCTGGACCCGGTGCTGCGGGCGGCTCTGCTTGCGGGCGAGCCCTCCGGCGCAGGGCAGGGATGTGGGAGAGGCCATCTCGGGACAGGCTCGCTCCTGCTTTTCGTGGGTGTTTTGCTATAAAATATAGCTATAAATACAGAATTTAATTTTTTGCTAGCCCATCACCTCCTCTCACCTCTTGCAAGCCCTGGGTGGAGCTGACCTGCGCCCAAGGAATGGGGAAAAAAGGATGGGCGCCGGGCGCAACCTGCCTGCGCGCGAGAGTGGTTTCTCTTCCATGTGAGTTGCCAGCGAGAAGTCGGATCAGGGCTGTAAATCCCAGCTGCATCCTGCCCTTAAGAACTCTCCCTCGCCCCCGTCAATATTTCTGAGCCATCTCCCGAGTCGTGGGGCCTGTCCTCACGCAGCCCAAGATCTCCATCTGCTCTGCCGCTCTAAAAGCCTCCTGGATTTAGTGCACTCAGCACTAGTGTGGGTAACGCTCTCCCTTATCCCTGCGCTTGCCGGGGATGCTGGGCTGGGTCACCGTGGCAGAGCTGGTGCCACCAAGCACCTCCCAGCCCAAAGCAGCAGTTTCTGGTTGCAGGGTGAGGTGTCAGGGTTACTGCGTCTTATTGACAGGCCGGTGCTGCTCAGCTGCGCTGGCAGGACCCTCCCTCGCTCGCTGCCTGCCGCCGGAGCTGGCACCGCTGCACTGGCGCTGGGATGCGCAGGTCGCACGCCCGGAGCCGCTGCTGCCGTGTGCTGAGCTGGGACGGGCAGGGATGGCTCTGGGGATGCTCTGCTCCTCTTCTCGCTGCCTGGAATGGCAGGCACGGAGGGCTCAGTACTCACAGAGGGGCTGCGAGGAGGATCAAGGGTCCCCTCGCAGACCTGGGGAGGTGATGAGCCAGGAGGCTTGTTACCCCTCTTTGATGCACAAGTCTCGGCTCCTCCAGCTCCAGCCCCCTCAGCCGTCACCTGCATCCCACCCTGCTCTTGCCCGCAGCCTCCCACCCACTCTGCCCCTGCCGCTGCTGCTGCCGCCCGCCTCGGGGAGCGAGACAGCCCCGCTTCAACCACAGCGATGTTGTGCAGCTACCAGCAGGAAAAAAAAAAAAAAAAAAAAGATACAAATATTCCTGTTGGCGTCATTTTTCTATTGGTGTTTCAATAGTAGCACAGCACAAGCCTCCAGCTCCTGCTTCCCCTCCCCTCAGTCTGGGTGGGTGCTGTAGTTTCCTTGTGGTCCCCGGGATGGTTGAGCGTGGTGGAGAAGACAGTTGTCCCTGTGGCAGGGTGCTGGAGCAGGGCTGGGGTGGGCTGGCGGAGGCTGGGAGCAATGCGGGAGTGGTCCCCGGGTAAACATAGCCTTCCCTCGCAAAGATGTGTGCTCTCCCGGGCACCAGGCAGGCTGTCCTTGGAGCAGCTGCCTTCAGCGGGGAACGGGCTGGGGTCATCGCCAGCGAGGGCTGAGCTCTGCTCCGGGGCAGGGGAAGGGGTGTGTGGGGTGGGGGGCTTCTACCTCTTGGCCCCAGAGGACTCCTGACGCTGACTGTCCCCTGCCACGAGCACCCAGCGCTTGCAGCTCTGCTTCTCCGTGGCTGGCAGCACTGGAAGACACCGCGGGTCCCGAGCTGCCGTCTGGCTCGAGGCATCCTCCCTCTTTCCCTCGCCCTCTTCGCTGTATTTACCACAGTTGTGACTTGAGGCATCCTGAAAAGACCGGGAGCAGTTCCAGGAGCAAACCCTCCTAAGGGAAAGGGGCTTTATTAGGGTGCCAGGTGCTGGGTGACAGAGAAGGTCCCTGGGGTGGCTGGCCTGGTGATGCAGGAGGTGCTGAGTGGCTGCTCAGCGATGCTGGTAGCGGAGCCGCCCGTTGGCTGTAGCTGTTGCTCGGGAAGATGCAGCACAAGGGGCCGCAGGAGCCTCCCCACGGCCCTCGCCAGCCCCGGGGAGCTCGGGCTCGGTGGCCAGGAGCAGCGATGGCCCTGCTGGGTGATGGCAGCCGCGTGGCTCCGGGCTGTGTCACCGTGTCCTTGCTCTTAGGGAGGGAGGAAGGAAGGGGAGCGCTGGTGTCACCAAGGGCTGCGTGGTGCCCGAGGCAGCGGGACCAAACTGGACCCCAACAGCTCCTGCTCCCAGCTGCAGGGGATGGGGGAGTTACGGGGGGAGCGTGTGCGGGGGAGCTGTCAATCACGCTTTCCCTACTTGCACCTTTGATGCTAAGAGCAATTTATCCGGCTTTACGCTGGGTAAAGCGCCCTGTGAGGTGCAGCCCTGTGCCCACCACTGCCACGTCCCCAGCCCGTGGTACCCAGGTGGCCTCTGGCCATGCCACCCTCCGAGCCAAGCGCCCCGCTGTCACCCCTGCGCTCAGGTTCGCGCTCCGGAGCGATGCCTTCCAGGAACGGCGTTGGGAGCCCAGCCTGGCTCCCTGACGGACGAGCACGATGCCCCAAGCGCAGCTCCTGCCGGCGCTGGGAGCGTTCGCTGCAGGGAGCGGGCGGGCACCGCGGTGTCACTGTCCCCCCCAGCGCCAGCCTGGGAGCTCGGCTTCCAGCCTGCGTCTTGGGGGGAAAAAAAAAAATAAATCCATTTTTATGATGGCGTTGCATAAACCAGGGAAAGATGCGGTCTAATGCTAGAGGAGAACGCCTGGCAGGTACGGCTGAGGTTCTGAGGGAACCGGGCAGAAGTCCCTGCTTTGCGCAGCCAAAACCCTCCTCGGTGAAAAGACGGGCTCCCGAGCACCGGCTGCTCAGGGCCCTGACACACTTCAGAGAAGCCGGTGTCTTTCTTCGCTCTTTATTGTGTAAAAATAAAGTCAACAGTTCATGTAATCTCGGCAATCAAATGGAAAAAGCATGAGCATCAGTAGAAACAGTGCATCGTCAGAACGGCTGCTGCGGGCTGGGCGCGGAGTACGGCAGAAGCCCTCGAAACCCCACGGAGACAGAGCAAGTCATCGGAAAAATGTACAGCTTTGGTTAGCAAAATAATGACAAATCGAGATACATTTATTCTCTCCCCTACTATACACTATGTACATTGCGTTGACATCACACCCTTTGTTGGTTTGGTTATTTTTATTTTTTTTTTTGGCAAATCCGACGCACCTGGGACTGGGGGTTGGACCTTTCCGGTGGCCTCGTTCTTCTCAGCAGGTTGTGCTTGTCGCTTCGCTGGCCAGGTTCTCAGGAGGAACGGAAATCAACTCACGGTGTTGGGGGGGGGGATTTTTCGTCTTAAAAAGAGCACAGTTTAAAATCTGCTGCCCTGAGCCACAGTGCGTAGGAAGGGGTCTCGATCCCGGGGGGGTCTCCGTGTCGCTGCTGGCGCGGCTCTCGGCTGCGGGGGCCCGAAGCGGCGGTGGCGGGGCCAGCTCTGTGCTCCTGCCCGGGGGTCCCTCGGCCGCGCCCGGCTCCCCCCGCGCCCCTCCGCTCTGCACGTCTCTTTGCCACATCGCTGGGGTTGGTCGGGGAGGCTCTGGAGCCCTGCGGGAATTCTCTGCCTCATCCTCCACTGCCCCCCCCGGGGAGGGGGCCGGGGGGGGCTGGGGGGTGATTTCTGCAATCTGTAGTACAAACCAGGAGTTTAGAAAAGGAAACCATACAAAATGCATCTGTTATTTCAAAATACGCTTCTTTATCTCTGTTTTTTTTTTTTTTCCTGCAGAATCTCAAAGTATTCTTTTTCCTCTGGGAGCACTGCCTTAATTCTATTTTTTATCTTCATAAAAATACCTTTTTTTTTTTTTTTTTAATTGGTAATAAACTTCCCTTTACAGAAAGAGAAACAATATCGTGTATTATCAAAAGCAGAAAGGCTTCGGTCGTTTCAGTGGTAGCTAGACTTCCAGGGGACGGTAAAGGCTCTATTTTTTTCACCAGCTACGGTGCGTAGGAGGCCCTGGGGGGCTGCGGGGCTGGGGGGGACGTACCTGAGTGCGGCAGGTCGGGGAGCGGGGCCGGCGGAGGGGGTCCCGTCCCGCTGCCCGCCGCAGCCCGGGACTATGGCTGTGGTGCTCGGGAGCAGCGCCGGCCGGGGAAGGGGCAACGGGGGCTCGCCCGGGGCTGGCGGTGGGAATGGGGGGGTGCGGGGGGTTATTCCCTCCCCGGAGTCCCGGCCGCTGCCTCCCCCCAGCTCCCAGGAGGGAGTGCAGCCATGGGATGGGGGGGATGCTGCATCCCTGCCCCGGCTCCTGGAGCATCACCCTCCCGGGGGGGGGCTTCAGGCTGGAGGAAGAGGAGCCCTGGCGGCTGGTGGGGGGCTGCGGTCCGGGCCCCGCAGCCGTTTAAGGCGCCGGTGCCCGGGGAGAGCGGCGGGGGGAGGCGGCGAAGCGGGGGCCGAGCCCGGGGGGGGCGGCAGGGGGGGCGCAGCCGCGCCAGGCCAAGGCACGCAGGCATTGAAGGACGTTGGCAAGACAGAAACCGGAGGGTCGTGGGGCTCCGGGGGCGAGCGGCCCCCGCTGCCGGGGCACCCCCGCTCCTCGGGACCAGACGGGTGGCTTTGTTCTTGGTTGGTTTTGCGCAAAAAAAAAAAAAAGGAGGAGGGAGGAAAAAACAAAAAAAAAAAGAAAAGAAAAGAACCCGATGAGGAGGTTTCTCTCGCTTGTCCGTGGCTCTAGTTGAGCTGGCGACAGGCCTCGAAAGTCCATTTGGTGGCCCCACCGTAGATGTCGATGTTGGCCTCGGCCCACGCGATGACGTTGCCCGAGAGCGCCTTGGAGCTGCAGGTGGCCAGGCTGTAGACCTCGCCCGGGCTCAGCTTCCTGTCCCACATGTTGAAGTGGGCCAGCTCCCCCACGAAGGCCTGCGTGGCATCGAACCCACCGCCCAGCGTGTCCTGCGGAGGGGCCGCCGTCACCGGGGGTGCTCGGCCAGGCTGCCCCGTCCCACCCCGGGAGCACCCGTCGGAGCAGGGACCCCCGCACCCGCCCCCACGAGGCCTTACCTGCTCCTGGCCCAGGACTAGGACCCCCTGGGGCTTGATGGGGTGGTAGGGCGCCAGGTTCTCGCCGTTGCCGGTCTGCGTGCCGTCCTGGTAGGCTTCCCACACGCCGTCCCGCGTGGTCCAGGTGACGCAGATGTGGTGCCACTTGCCGTCGTTGATGACAAAGGGCAGTTTGGCCACCTGCGGGCAGCGGGTCCGGGTGGTGGGCACGGGGATCCCCCCGTGCCGTCCCCCCACAGCCGGTCCCCGCCTTGCCCAGCACCCTCCCCAGGGCTGTACCTTGTCGTTGATGAGGATCTCCATGGGGTTGTTGCCCCACTCAATCAGCACCAGCTCGTTCGCCTGCCCGGGCACAGCGTAGGAGAAGGGGGTGCCCATGCCGGGCGAGGCGCTGGACTTCATCCACATGCAGACGCTGAAGGCGTACATCTCGGGCAGGCTCTTCTTCACCTTGGCGTACATGTAGTTGGTGCGCAGCGGGAAGGTGAGCTGGAACCTGTCTGGGGGCCGGTTGTCCTTCTGGCCTGCGGGGACGGAGGCGCGGTGGGCTCCGGCCGGACCCCCTCTCTGCCCGCTTTGGGGGGGTTCCACCACCCCCCTCCTCCTCCCCACCCCGTTATGTAACGGGCCTGGAGGCGGCGGCGAGGAGCGAACCCCTCCGGTACCGCACCCGACCCCCGGCGCGGGGCAGCGCCCGCAGCATCCCCGGCTCCCGCCGCCGAGCCCCGGCCGCCTACAGCTCGGGGAGAGCGGCCGCTCCGGGGCTGCGAACGAGCGGCGCTCGGGGCGGCCCGGCCCCGCAGGGGTTCGGGGCGGCGGGCAGCGGGCACGGCCGGCGGAGCGGCTCCGGGACCGCCGGCAGCCCGGCCCCGGCGTCCCGCGGTACCTTTCTCCAGGTCGCTGATGCGCTGGTGCAGCGAGGTGAGGGTGCTCTCGATCTTGCCGCGCTCCTCGGACTCGTTCCTGGGGTTGAACTTGCCTTCCTCCAGGCTGTTCACCCGCGACAGCACCTGCCGCTCCAGGTCGTCGATTTTGTTCTGCAGGATGTCCTTCAGGTTGTTGGTCTGGCTGGAGGAGTTCATCCTGCTGAACTGCTGCGGGGGGCGAGCAGAGGCGCGGCCCGTCACCGCCCGGGATGACGTTACCCCCGTTACCGCTACCGCCGCTGCCCGCTGCCCGCTGCCCGCTGCCCGGCGCGTACCTCCAGGTTCTCCAGCCGGGTCTTCAGGGACTGCAGCGTCTGCCCGAGCTGGCTGAGGGTCTCGGCCGCGGGCGAGCGCGACAGGTCGCCCATGGTGTTCTTGGCGGGGCCGCCCCTCCGGCCGCCCTTGGGCTCCGCGCCCGGCGGCTCCAGCGCGCCCTGGCTCTCGCAGCGGCCCAGCTTGGCCGTCAGCTCCCGGATGGTCTCCTTCTGGTTCATGATGGTCTCCTTCTGCTGCAGCACGGTCTCCCGCAGCTGCAGCACGCTGCTCTTCAGCTCCTCGGCGGAGCCGGCGCCCGGCGCGGCGGCCGCGCACACGTCGCCGTCCAGCGGCACCGAGGTGCAGACGAAGCGCGTGGGCCCGAAGCCCTGCCCGCGGCCGCGCAGCACCAGCAGCGGCAGCAGCAGCAGCGGCAGGAGGCGGCGGCGGCTGCCGGGGGGCCCCGCGGCCATGGCGGGGCCGGGTCCGCGCTGGGGCCGGGTCCGGGTCCGGGTCCGGGTCCGGGTCCGGCTCCGCCGCTCTCCGCCGGGCCCACTGCGGCACGCGGGCCCCTCTTATAGCGCCCGGGCGGGGCCGCGCGGCGTGACGTCACGGCGCGTGGAATCCCGGCCGCGCGCTGGGAGGGCTGGACACGGGGGGGGGGGGG